>VMDO01002722.1:63734-160848 GCA_007922755.1 Pedetes capensis | reverse complement strand
TAGTAAAAGATAGAGAAGACTTGGATGGGAAACTTAGATAGGAAGGGGAGAGGGGGGAAACATAGAGGAGGGTAAGGGGTAACCTATATGAATAATGATTATCAAATTGCATATATGAAAATTGTCACAACGAAAAGCATGTCAAAATGAATCACATTATGATGTACATTAAAAATTTCTAATAAAAAAAGAATTAATGCATTTTCTTCACAAATTCTTCCAAAAATTAGATGCTGAGAGGACACTTAACAAATAATTTGAGGATGCAAGTATTATTCTGACAATGAATTAATGACAACATGAGAAAAGAAAACTACAGGCCATTTTCCCTAATGAATATAGATATAAAATATAAAACCATGCCCGGCTTTGTAGAACATTTAAAAAATAACAAATAATTAGTGTGGGAAGTGATCTTGTAATTCCTAACCTCTGTTCTCTAATATTCATTTCAAGTTAGATTTGAATTTGCCATGTCAGGTTTTGAAATTATGCAATTTTAGCTGATGGTGGAATTTTGCTTCCAAAGTGTTCACATGTACAGCTACACTAATTGTTGTAGTATTATAAGAGAAACAAACAATGTCAACTAACAAATCTGAGCATCACTTGTATGATGTTTTCTATCAATACTACATATTTTATATAATACTTCAATTAATTTATGTACTTAGTGTGTACTTGCACTAATAGCAAAAATAACAAAACTCTTATGAGATCTATTATTGGACTGATGGCTAATGCCAATGAAAATGATCTGAATCCAAGTACTTTCTCAGTTACTTAAACTGTTTGAAAACTTCCTTCTCTTCCCAAATAATTATGATACAGGCTCATAACTGTAGTCAAATCACTTACCCATTGTTGAAAATGCAGAATTATCCTTGTCCTAGGCCTAAGCTTCTTAAATTTTAGATGTTTTGCTGCTTCCTCTTTAGGCTTTTCTATTAAATTTTAGTTAGAAATTGATTCCTCAGATATATACAGTAAAGCATACAAAAGGAAGTTATCTGTATTAGAATCAGAAGTTATTAATTGCATAAAAATTATAATTTTGGATAGTATAGATATCACGTGGCATATGATTCATAATTTGAAGTATGTAGTGTGCTGTTTCTAACATATTCACAATATTGTTCAACATCATCCCAATAATTTAGGACATTTTAAACACTCCTAATGAAACTTCAGATCCCTTAGCAATAACCATTTTCTTCTTCCTAGATTATACCTCTGCCCTAAGCAATCACTAACATTTGTATTCTAAACATTTCATTTAAATGGAATCATACAATGTGTGTTATTTTGTGCCTGGATTCTTTCACTTAACATAATGTTTTTAAAGACTACCCATCTGGTAGCAAGAATCAGTACATTAAGCATATTTTATTACTGAATAACATTCCATTGTGTGGATATAACACATTTTATTTATCCATTCATCAGCTGAGAGAGATTTGGGCCAATTCCAATAATTGAGTACAATAAATAATGTTGTTATCCATGCATAATGTTTATATGGATATATATATATATCCATATAAATATATGTAATATATATATTATATATCATATATATGCCTGCAGCTGTAGCCCTGTGGCATCCGATCCCGTCAGATCTCAGAAGCTAAGCAGGGTTGGGTCTGGTTAGTACTTGGATGGGAGACCACCTGGGAACACCAGAAGCTGTAGGCTTGGGAGAAGGACATGGCAACCCCCTCCCAAATATCAATCTGCCATTGAAAACCCTATGAACAGCAGAGAAGCACTGACAATAGTGTTTCCCCTGTTATACAGAGGGTCGCTATGAGTCGGATACCGACTCGATGGCACCTAACAACAACAACATATCATATATATGTATATATCTTGTAATTCCTAACCTCTGTTCTCTAATACTCATTTCAAGTTTGATTTGAATTTGCCATGTCATGTTTTGAAATTATGCAATTTTATCTGATGGTGGATATATATATTACATATATATGTAATATATATGTATATACATATATTACCTATATAGTGTATAAATATAGAAATAGAACTACCAAGTCATATAGTAAATGTATGTTCATCTCTCAAATTATTTCCATCATTAGGGTTTCAATGAGGTTTGCATAAAAGTATGATCTTTCCATATCCTTGATTGTTGTTGTTGTTGTTAGGTGCTGTCAAGTCGGTATCCGACTCATAGCGACCCTCATAGGGTTTTCAATGGCTGAGTGCTTCTGGATTGCTTTGGGAGTGGATTGCCAGGTCCTTCTCCCATTTTTGCGGTGCTGGGAATTGAACTCGGGGCCTCAGAGGCTACAGCACAGTGCTCTACCCACTGAGCTAAATCCCAGCCCATATCCTTGATAGCATTTGTTATAGTTTGATATTTTTATTATTCCTAATGGTTAATAATGCAAATCATTTCATGTGTTCATTAGCTATTTGTGTATCTTCTTTGTCAAAATGTCTATTCAAATCTATTTTTAAATTAGATTGTCTTTTAAATGTTTAATTTTAAATGTTATTTATTCTAGATACTCTAATAGAAATATGATTTGCACAATTTTCTTCTACTCTTTAGATTGTCTTTTTGTTTTCTTTGTGATATCATTTACAGCACAGAATGTGTTAAATTTGATGTAATTCAATTTGTTTTTTATTCTTTTGTCAGTGATGATTTTCTTGTCATCTAAGAAAACATTGCTAACTCAAGGTTTTGAAGATTTCCTCCAAAATTTTCTGATATTTTAATAGTTTTAATTGTTATAGTTATCAAACTTTTTTCAATTATTCATTTTGAATTTTTTGGTGTAAGATAGGGGCACAATTTAGTTCTTTTTCATAGGGATATCCAGTATTCTGGCATCATTTGTTTCAAATATTATTCTTTTATGAATAAATTTTATTAGCATCCTTGTCAAACTAAATTGACTATATCATAATTTATTTCTGAATTTTCAAGTCTATTTGATTGCCCTGTGTGTGCTTATGCCAGACCACATATCTTGGTTACTATGATTCCATATTAAGTTTTTTAACTGGGAAATCTAGGGCTTCCATCTATGAAAAGAATAAATGCTTTGATATGGAAGATCAGATACTTCATGAAAATTGAAATACTCTGGACATAAGAGGAATAGGTTATATGCAGGGACAATCATCACACATGTGTAGCTAATTCATTCCCTGCTTAAAATATGTTTTCTTTCTTTTTATGTCCTTTCAACACATTATCCAATTTTTCTTGGTGCTACTCAATGAAAGGAAGCCTTGAATGGCTCCTATGGTAGCCAAACAGAGTCCATAATGAACCACAATTCCTGGAATTTATCTGATTGTGAACTGCCCTCCAACTTTCTTTGTTGAATGGCCCCATGATTTCCTTTAACAAGTAGAAAGTGGTGATGGGATTCTGCATCAATTTTGCTTCTAAGTCTTAGAAACATGTGGCAGCTTCTATCATTGCGCTCTTGAAACCCTAGTGTCACCACGCAAATAATTCAGCTGCCATAGAAAAAATGTGGAGAGGTCATGATACTACATAGTATATTAAGGAGGCCCAGTTGCCCAGTGTCCCAATGACCTAATCAAGCCTCAGATGTCTCTATGCTCAGATGACTGAAAGTGCATGGCAGACCCAAGCAATAACCTTTTGAGCCTAGTTAATCACTAAATGCTAAGCCATAAGCTACATGTAAATCTGTAATGGACATGAGTCCAAATACTATATTTGACTTCATAGGATCTTGATATTTTTCTCAGTTATTGTATAGCAAAGATAATCCTATAATTTAAGTATTCTTTTCAGAATACAGCTAAGTAAATTATAAATATCTGCATTATTGTAATAATGGTACACTACCTGAAGTTTAAATGGGATGACTAAGAAGCTGTTCAGGTTCCTTTTCCCTGCCAATGTTAATTTTAACAATTTTTTTGGATAAACACAAGTCATGCCTAATTTAGATATTTTCTGCATTAAAAGGTAGAGGAGGTACATTTGAGATTTTGACATGCCCATCTTGTCCTTTCTTCCTCTTCCTCAAATACTTTATAAGTGTAATCACTTCTTTATACTAAAGAAAAAAGCCTAGATTAAACCAGATTCTGCAGTTGTAATTTGATTCCGGTTATCACCTAGGAACAATCTCCTAATATAATATCTTCTACTCACAGTAAGAATTCAAATATAATGTGTATCCAATTTAGTAAATATTTATGGAGAACTTATATACATTAGTCCGAGTCCTGGATTCAGAAAGAAATTTAAAAATGATTGTAATACCGCATATACTCTAAAAAGCTTCAACAAACAGCCTAAATTTTTTCTCAGGCAGTGAACCTTCATCATATTTTTTCCAATAGATCTTCAGCAGTCTAGAGAGCCAGAATATCATTCAAATCTTGAGTGAGAGTTGGAAAATTGATTTGATGGCATTTTACATCTCCCTATAAGTACTTCAACACAATAACTAAATTTTACCAACGACCACCACAGCAGAAAACATGTTAGAAACATATGTATATTGATGTGAATTAACAGTCAGAGATGAAGGAAATGGATAGCAAGTATACAGCACATTGTTCTCTTTTGTAAAAAAAAACATTTTAAATATTGATATGGAGGTTCAAAACAAAATAAGTAAGAAATATGGGTAGAGAGTTAGAGCAGTCAGCAATTCAGACCTATGGGTGAGATATCACATATAATTATTATTGTATATCTCTAACCTACAGATGCTTTCTTGGCAGTTATCCTGGGACAGAGAGTCAATGGGATGTGAGTCATTCTCAAATGATGTATTATTTGGCCAAATGCATAAAAGAGTAATTGCTGAAACCTAAGCTACTCTGAGTTCCATTATTTTTCCCCATGAGGATACTGGCAGACTCCCCAACATTTTCTGTAGTGCTCAGCACAGTTAATGACTGAAATCACCATTTGTGTCACCTTGAGTCAGCAATACCTTTGCTCCTCGCCCACCACTTTTTCCTCCAGGTCTTTGCTGAAATTCCCTGTCATTGCCATGTGAAATTAGCATCCCATTTACTTGGTGCAGTTTTTGTGTACTTTATCCTGAAGGAGAATCTCTTCTCTCACAGTGGAGCAGCAGACCCCACCAAATACTCTACTTTCTTGTGAAGGGGGATCATAGCAAAGGAAGTCTTTTTTAGATTAGGCAGAAATAGTGAGTATTTCTTTCTTTTCACCTTTCCAGACTAAAGGAACAAAATTGTTGCCCTTTGGAGTACTAGAATAAGGTCGGTTTCTCTCTACCTTTCTCAATCTTACTTTATTCTTCCCTTCATTTCTCCCTCATTACTATCCCCATCTCCTCCTCAATTTCTATCTCTGTCATTCATCTGTATGTAGCTCTCTCTCTGTTTCTGTTCATATGTCTGCAGCTCTACAAAGGGATTTTCCATTCCATTCTACTCCATTTTCCTCTCATGATTTTTCTCATATAGTCCTGTCATGTATATTTGTTCTCACAGACTTGTAGCAAAAGTCAGTTGTATACATTCACCTATATTAGATGTGATTCCCACTACAGCATTAGTTGAATGATTATAACCATATCCTATGGAGAAACTTCAATGCCAGAAACAAAGCATTTGAACATAATATGATCTACAGCCTGGTTTATGCTAAAGAGTCAGCAATCTACGAAGAAGAAAAATATATAGTTTACTTGAATCTCTCCAGGACTTAATTGGTTCAAATCAATGTGCTTTAATAGTTTAGACAAGGAGGAGTCAGTTTGGGTTAAGTGGTACCGAGACATCAGTATGGCTTGTGTTAAGTCTTGAAGAACTGGTGAGAGATTCTCCTAGGCAGAGAGAAGAAGAGATTGAAATGAAGTGATGTGGCATAAATAGGATTGGGAATGAAGCCCTCAATAAAAGCCTGAGTAGAAGTAGACAGTGGGAATAGATTCTATCTTTGATGAGAGACAGTGCAAGCATTAAAGTCAGATTGTGGTGAATATCAGGGGAGTGTCTAAACTACTATCTTTATTCATTTCACCTCACCTTACCATAAGTCTGAAGTGAAAACAATTTTCAAAATCATCTAACATCTCTTGAGTAATGTTATTATCACAGGCTCTACTAATACCTCTTGAATATCAGAAGCATTGTCTTTATTAAATTGACATTGTTGTTGCTTTGGGGTTTACATTGCATGATGTAGAAAGGAGAAGGGCCAGACTCTTAGATGCATTTTGAAAAGTATTTGCTATACGGAGCAGGTTATGAATCATCTTGTCCACTGCTTTCCAGTTTCTCTTCCATACAAAACTGCCCCCGTCAAACCACAGGAATGGATGAATACAATCATTTGTCTATGGTCTCGACAGACATGGTCTACACATGAAGTGAGAGCAGCTAAGCAGAAAATGAATTTGTAGGGTTTGCCCAGAGTCCTCTATTATTTCTTCCTTTTCTCTATCTAGAAACCAAATGCCATCTTCGTTTTTCAATCTGACTGCCTCCATCTCATATTATTGAAATAGAATGCTATAGTATGATTTTCTGAATATATGATATAAACTTGATAAAACAATCAGAAAACAAACTGGAAAAAGCAAATAGAAAAAAGTGTTGAGAAATTACCCTTCCCCTTTTAAATTGGTCTCATCCTGACAGAAAACAAAGAGAACAATTAGTTTTTCTTATTTATGCTGTCTGCAAACATAGCATCCTGGCATCTGATCTGGCCTGACCTCAGAATTTAAACAAGGTTCGCCTGGTTAGTACTTGGATGAGAGACTGACTAGGAATACCAGGTACTGCAGGCTAAGGAGAAGGACCTTGCACTCCACTCCCCAAACAATCTCCCATTGCAAACCCTATGAATAGCAGAGAAGCACTGACATAGTGCTTGGCATGGCAAAGTGTCAGGAGTGTTTTGTTCTATCTCGCTTAGGGTTGCTATGAGTCAGTCTCAACTTGACAGCACCCAACAACAACAAGAACATTTATGTTATGCTTTATCTTTAATCATGGGAAAGGTAAACTTGCTTATAAAGACAACAATTTTATCTGAAGCTAACTGAGACAATTCTTTCTTAATCCCTACTAAATCTTGCCATTTAGGTTACCTTTTGCCAATTACTGTAACACAGATAAACTACTGACCTTCATATTATTAAGATGGAAGATCTCTGGCTTTACCACAGATGCTAATATTTCTGATTAGCACTTAGGGAATACTTCTTTATCATAATGTTTTCAAGGTGTGACTAATAAGAAATATTTTTTCTGAGCCATGACTCATGTCATGGTATTATTTGGTCACATCATAGGGTTGTGAAAGCTGGGCATTGAACAAGGGAGACAGAGAAGAACTGATGCTTTTGAATTATGGTGATGGAGACAAATGTTGAATATACCAAAGACTGCCAAAGGAACCAACAGATCTGTCCGAGAAGAAGTGCAACCAGAGTGTTCCTAGGAAGCAAGGATGGCTAGACTACATCTTACATATTTTGTACATGTAGTCAAGAGGGACCAATCCATGAAGAAGGACATCATGTTTGGGAGAGTGGCAGGTCAATGAAAAAAATGAAAACCCTCCACTTGATGGATTGACACAGTGTTTGCAATAAGGAGCTTAAACATAAATAAGATTGTGTGCCTGGCACAGAATTGGGGAGTTTTGTTATGTTGTACATAGAGTCACTATGAGTCAGACCTGACTCAACAACACCTAACAACAACAACAACAACAGCAGCATAATACTTAAGAATATCAAAATATTGACCACAATACTAATCAGTTTTCTTGTGTTTCTCATAATGTTCAGTAATGAATTCAAATCTTTATGATATAATTCCACTACAATAGCCATTTAACACATTAAAGGTGACTCTTATGACTGGATGAGGCATATTATTTCAAAATCATCTTCAAATAAATATATTTCTTAAAGTAGGATTATGAATTAAAATAATTTCTTTGTCTAGATTAACTTCAAAATTTTCTTTTTTATTTTGTTAACATTTTTATTAGTAATTTTTAATGTACAATTTAATGGGTCTCACTATGACATCATCTTTTATGCATTTCATTGTACATTGTTCATGTTAATTTTCCCCCTTACCCTCTCATAACATTCCTCCCACTTTCCCTCCATCCCCAACAATGGTCTCCCATCTACTTTTATCTTTTTTGTGGGTATATTCATCTATATAAATATGGAATATGTTAATTCTAGATGCGGGTTTCTCACCCACAACAATATTGACATTTAAACTTGATAATTTTGCTGAGAAACTGCCCTATGCATTGTACAATATTTAACAGCATCACTAATCTCTAGTCAACAATAGTAGCATCCTTTCTGTAATGACAAGAGTGTCTTTAGGCACTGTAGAATATCCCTTAGAGAACAAAATGGCCCTTTGTTAAGAATCACTGATCTAGGTAAGAGTATAACTATGAGACAGCAAATCTAAAAAGCTAACATAAATGATAAGAATCATTTACTGAGCATTAACTGTGGATAATTCTCTGTGCTACAAATTTTATGTGCAATAACTGTCATGGAGGAAATGATCATGAAGCAATGTCAATTCATCTCAACATATCCTAGAGGAATAGAATAGGTGTATCAATTAAAATGTTCAAATTATAGCCAGGAACCATGGCACATACCTCTAATTCAGTGATTCAGAAGGCTGAGGCAGGAAGATCTCAGGTTCAAAGCCAGAGGCAACTTGTGTAACTTAGTGGGACCCTGTCCCACTAAAATAATAAATGGGAGGAGGGCTTGAGTGCAGCTCAGTAGGGAAACACCCTGTGTTCAATCCTCTAGTACCACAATAAATAAATAGCCTCAAATTATGTGTTTAATACAATATAAAATTCAATGTGTTTAATTCAATATAAAACAATTAGTGAGGAGTTGGGGAAAATGGATGGAATATGCTAGTAGATGAAATGGCACCCAAGTGTGTGGAAATGAATCTATAGTTGTACAAATGTCTTATGTAATGTCTTTCCCTCTGAGAAATGCCAACATGCCCTAATGACATGGCTAATAAGACTAAAGGTGAGGTGTGAGCAAGAGTACTCAGAAATAGTAGGTAGTATATTGGAAATACATGTGGCAGCAGATGTAATTGATCAGTTAGTTGGTAATGATCTGAAGATTCTCCCTTCATTTTCTGAGCACGGTATACATGGGAACACCATGTAACTTTACTGAGTTCCATCAACAGGTAGCCAATTAATTTACTTTTATTATGTATTTACTTATATTTTGCAGAACTAAGGGATAAACCCTGGGCCTCACAGATGCAAGCCAATTGATCTACCATGGAGTTGGACCCCTAGCCCCCTTTTTACTTCTTATTTAGAGACAGGGCCTCACTAAGTTCACAGGCTGTCTCTGCCCTCAAACTTGTGACCCTCTTATCTCAGCCTCCTGAGTATCTGTGATAACAAGTGTGCACCATGGCACTTAACTCAATGTAAGCATAGCATTCCTAGCAGCTCAGAGCAAGCATCAGCAAACATTATTAATTCAATCTCTTTCTATCTAAAAATATCACACTTATTTGCCCTGTCATAACTTTATTCTTTATTTAGCATGTTCTACCAAATATTGCCTGCAACTATACCATTGTGGCATCTGATCCTGTCAGATCTAGGAAGCTCAGCAGTGTTGGGCCTGGTTAGTACTTGGATGGGAGACCACCTGGGAATACCAGGTGCTGTAGGCTTGGGAGAAGAATCTAACAACCCTTTCCCAATAAATAGTCAGCCATTGAAAACCCTATGAATAACAGAGAAGCACTGACAATAGTGTTTCATCTAGTATATGTAGGGTCTCTATGAGGCAGACACACTCAGTCAAGCCTAACCACAATAACCAATCACTAATTTATTCATTATTTTCTCATCTCACAAAGTGCTCCATGATTCATTATCCCTACTTTATAAAACATTCTATGATTTTGTTTCATTCTAAAATAAATATTAGCTTACTTCATATCTATTCTTAATATTTCCTATAAATTTGATATATTGCATTAATAATTTTACTTTTAAACAAAATTGAATATACTAATAACAAAACATGTATTATATTTCCAAGAATATGTAATTTAGTGAAAAAATAACTCAAAGAAACCACTTTGGTCACTGTTAAACAAGCATATTTTGGAGAGAAAATTAGGTCCATCTGTATCCAAATCAATGTTTTTGTTTGTGTATTTGTTAGTTTTGTTTTGTTTTAGTGGTACTAGGAAATGGAACTCTGAGACTTATACAATCTTTGCAAGTGCTCTACCACTGAACTGCACTCTCAGCCCATTTTTTAGTTTTTTATTTTGAATCAGGATCTTATTAAGTTATGCAGACTACCTCTGTTCTGATTCTCTATATTCTTGTCTCCCTGTCCTGTGTTACTAAGATTATATATGTGCATCATGGTGCTCTGCAATGTTTCCATCTATTACTTCTTTTCATCAGTTTTTTGAACAGGGATCTTTAAAATAAATCAAACATACTACATAGTACATACTACATACTACAAACTACAAACATACTACAAACAGAAAGATCCTGGTAGAAAATAAAATCCACACCTCCAGCCATCCTGCTCACTGCCCATCTTGGCACTCTAAAGGAGGCTCCCAGGCTCTACTCCAGTGGATCGCAGTCAAGAAAGCTTAGAAATGTTGGATTGGATGACCCAAAGCCCAGCATTGTGGTCACAGCAGCTTAAGGATCTATGGAAATTGGTTCACCACCTCATAGAACCCTCTCTTGCAAGCTGAATCCAGTGCTGATCAAGGCGGAGGTCTTCTAGGTGATGGATAGCTATGGCAGCTGCATGAATTCCGCACAGGTAAAAGGCCCCCCAGATCTTCTTTGAGTTGTCTCACAATTGTCTCTACATGTGTACCTACACCTATACCAAGTGTAACAAGCCCACCAGTTTCCTGGCCATCATTATCCTCAGTGCCTGCCTTGCTCACCTTCCCTTTGCTGCCATGTGAACAAATACAAATACAAATACAGTGGAAGCTCACTTGCCTGGACCCCAACCCCATACCTGTGTTTCAGGTAGTTTAACTCATATGATACACTTTGTTCTTCCTCTCTTCAAAGTCTCTATGATGGTCAAAAGGTGAAGGGATGCATGTGAGCTCTGGGCTATAAGGCCCAGAGAGTCTTGTCACAGCCATGGTAATAGGTATACCTCATGGGGCTCAAGTACAGTCTATGAATATTTAATTAGTTCCTGTTGGAGTTTAGTATCATCAAGGATGGCAGTGTGGAATATAAAATTGAATTTTAGGGAGTTTGAAAATATAATTTTCTTTTAATAAATTTAATTGAAGCTTATTATGATTATCTTAAGGTGTATTATGTAAACTAATTACAACTCAAATTCCAAAAGTGAAATAGTTCAAAAGGAGAATAATTGGACTTTTAAAATATAAACTTTTACTTTTTCTTCTCCCCTGGTATCTAAATGATATATAGGCCATTATAATGTATCCTCAACCAATCAGTCTGCAAATCTTGTCAGTATAAACATCTAGGTCAATGACTAATTTGCAAATGAATGTATCATAAAGTTTGTCCAAAGCATCCTATTCCCTATTCTATAAAATAGTAAAAAATCATGTTATATTGTTTGGATGCAAAAATGTCCTGTGATCATCTCCTATTCAGAATCCTGAATCAGTGGATTTGTTCAAGATCAATGACTACTCAGTATTGAATTATATCCTGAATACTAGGCAGGCTGCTAATACTTATCCAACTTTCAGAAAATGAAATATGCTAGTGGAACTCCTCCTCTTCATTAATATAAGTACATCTGAATGCCATTGCAGCACTGAGCTGAACTATTCAGTTATTTATAGTGTTAAACCTAGATTTCCCCTCAGGGATTTTCAGCCTATCTCCATATTTCTATCTCAGAAGTTACATAAATAAAAAAACATTGGCACAAACTGTAGAATGTCCTTGGCATCTTCCACAGTAATGGAAATGCAAGACCTTTGCCAGAAAAGACTTAGGAAAAGGTTGCCAAAAAATAAAAACTAAAAAATAAATAAATAAATAGCTCTGACATTCCCTCAGCATGTTGAAATCCTGCCTGTGATAAAGCAATTCATCATTCAACTCTCTATTAAGCATCTACTTGATTGCATTCACCAGTACACTGGGCACTGTGCGCAAGCCTGAAAACAAAATATGGAAAGTGAACCTTCTATTGAGATGCTTAACACTGAATTCAGGAAGCATAATACATATTCAATAATTAACCACACTTGTACAATCCTGAATAGTTCAACATGGAGTCATCTTCTTTTGAGAAGATGACTTTATTGCAATGTGGAATATAGACTGAAGCAAAGATGAGATTAGTTGAAGAGATAACTACCTATGAAAGAGACTATAGATAAGTTCCAGTGACTAGATAAGGAAGGTCAGAACTAGGGCACTGGTAGTGGAAATGGAGAGGCAAAGCCAGATTCAAGGGAGATTTATAAGGAAAGATTAATAAGTAAATGATTGGATGTGTGTGATGAAAGAGATATCAGGAGTCAAGGTTGGCTCTGAAGTTTCTCGAGAAAGGAATATCTGTGATGTTTCCTGTGATAGAAATACCAATTGACTGTCTGCACAATTTTCATGATGTGCACGGTCTCAGGTGGTTCAATTATGCTTACAGGAAAAATTTACCCTGGTATCTCAGTGAAGTGAGGCGAGAAGTGTCACTTACAGGGAAAATAACAGCGTCAGCATCAGGTTCCCTGTCTAAAGGAGACAGACAGGGATTCAAAACCACAAAACATTGGGTTCAGTTTGGGTGCAGGCTCAGCTTGTAAAAGAATTTCGTCTTTGGTTTAGAATTGGGTTCAAACTTTTAATCCTATGGGTAGATAGATGAATAAATTTTCTCTCATTTTTTTTCTATTTTTCAGTAGTTAATGAGACATAAGCATGCGCGCGTGCGTGCGTTCCCTCTCTATCTCTCTCTCTCTCTCTCTCTCTCTCTCTCTCTCTCTCTCTCTCTCTCTCTCTCTCAGATAAATGCAGAACCTGGACCTAAGTTTTCACTGAGTTCATGTTGAAGGTCATGTTTAGAAATTTTTTTTAAATGTTTGAACCATAACAGCTCAAGCTTCAATTACATCCAGGGTTCAAATTCAACTCAGTTTGAAATGCTGCTACCTAGTATACATACACATAGTATTTAAATCTATAAGGTTAACATTGAACCCACATCTGAACCTGACCTTAATTTTCCTTGGGTTTGAAGACCTAGAGGCAGGAAATTTTCACACTGCTGGGATTCAGGTAAATGTATTTTACACAGATATTTTATATTTCATTTTCCTTATTTTATGACCCTGAGTGTTTCTACAGTCTAAATTCCTTTAATAGATTTTCTAGGTTTGAATAATTTTATTTATTGTATACTTATAGGTGCATATTAAGCCAAAGCCATAGTACTATAATTATATGACTGCAATCATATAACAATTTTAATGGAAGGACTCCATTCATTTTAAGGATTCATCTTAAGGATTTCTTACAAATTAAGACAAATAACTGACTTATTAACTTCTAATAGTAAAGGAACACGATGCAAGTCTAAAAGCACTGGAATAAAGTAAGGATGTTTTGGTCTAGCTGTCAATTGTTTTACAAACCCCTTGTCCCATTTTGTTGGGGATTTTTAAAATAATATTTCCCAGCTAGGGTCCCTCATAACAGCCTGAGAGGCTGACCCCTAGTTGACCCCAGGGCTCATCTCACCCACTCAAAACAGCCCCTCCCATCGAGTGAGCAAAGATGGCCCCCGGCCAGCTTGACCAGCCTTAACCACCTTAACTTTGATTGGCTCCCCTCACCACCTTGCAGGTAGTAACTGTCTCCACTTGGCAGTTACGTCCATTTGCCCACTGTACCTGCCAGCTGTGTGCCCTGATTGGCTGAACCCCACCATGTGACCCCTCCAGGACCCTATAAAAGTAGGGCTCCTGGACCCCATATCACTCCTTTGATCCTCACCTCTCTGACCATCTCCTGAACCTCATCACCTGGACCAGCACTCTCTACTCCAGCAAGACCATCTAGCAGGCTGGCGAGATCAAGCCCAGGGGCCCTGAAGAGCCAAAGGCATCTAGCAAGCCACGAAGAGCCTCCCAACTCCTCCCATCCTTGGGAAGGACGGGTGTAAAGAAGGTGAGCCGCGAGAGTCAAGACCATCGGACCTCACCTAAACACCAGTGGCTGTGGCAGTGCCTTTAAGGCTGAGCTGTACCAGCACTTAGCCTGCAGCATTCCATGCTGCAGGCCTAGAGCCAGCACTCAAAGGGATAGAGCCTTGCTCTATAGGGGCTGCTTGCTCCTTGCTCTCCATAAGGGGAGCACCCCAATAAACCTTCCCTGTCCTTCTTCAACCATCTGAAGGTCTCCTGAGGTCCTTCTTTCCCGACATTGGCCACGTTATTATGTTGAGGGTTTGGCCCTAACTTTAGCCGGGCTAGAGCTAAAACCCCGACACCATTTGTGTCTTAGCCATCACCAAAATCAATTGCAGATAGATTCAACTTCTCTGAGCATTTTCTATATTTGTGGATACAACATGGAATCTAGTTTCTCCAGTTTCACAGATTGTAGTATGTGTATCACATGGTATCTGCTACAATTTAGGCCTGGGGTTGCAGTACCAGGTGCCTTATTCCTCTTGGTTATTGGGTGCCATCAGTCAAATCTGATCATAGTGACCCTATGTGTAACAGAATAAAACATTGCCCAGCACTATACCATGCACATGATCTATGTTTGAACCTATTGTTGCAGTTACTGTGTTTCTTCTCATTTTGAATCATGTCACATCAGCAAAAGGTGGACCCAAGGCTTTTACTACATTCCCATCAGTAAGGCCATTTCTACTTTGAGGATGCAACTTTTCCCCAATCATTTCTTGAATGCTTTTAGGCCTGATAAGCTGAAAGAAACACAAGGATCCTGTGTCCACTTTCAAATAACCCTTCCATAGTCTACTTCCGCAACTTCAAATTTATGTCACAAACTAGTCTCCACTTCACTGACTCTTTTCTATCATCAGTATCTGCATTTCTGGCCCATAATCTCCTCCTCCATGATTTTGTCCTCTTCTCTTCTTTAATCACTTATTCCTATAGCCATACTGTACATCTGATTATTAATTGATCACCATCTCAGCTTCACATGCTTACATTTCTGGAACCATTTTCTATTTTTCTGTACCACTGTCTCAGTTCTCCAATGTCTATAATCCTTTGCTCACTTTCACAACATTTCTTTATTCTCATCATGCCCATGCTTTCTTCTTTGCCTCTTATAGCTTTAATATTAAATCATTCCTATCTATGCCTGCCTGCAGATGTATCACTATGGTGCCCAAACCCAACAGATCTAAGAAGATAAACAGGGTGGGCCTAGTTAGTACTTGGATGGGAGACCGCATGGGAGCACCAGGTGCTGTACACTTGGGAGAAGGACCCAGCGATACACTCCCACAAAACCATCCACTATTGAAAACCCTATGAATAGCAGAGAAGCAGTAACAATACTGTTTTACCTGTTGGACATATGGTGGCCATGAGTCTGACACCCACTGGACAGAACCTAACAACAACAAAACAGCAATCTATGCCTACTCTATTATTTGCTCCCATCTTAATTAGCAGTGTTACTTATCATAGTGTGACTCTGGTCAAATAAAACTCTTTTCTATTCTGCACTTAACAGCCATATAAACTAACAAACTTAGAGAACATGCACACACACAAACATATTGAGTACAATCACATTAAGTTCTAAATCATCGACAGTGGTATGTCTTGTTGGATTTACTAGTCCTATTCCCTTCCAAGTAGTTTCATGCCTTCCAAGTAGTTTCATGCCTTCCAAGCTTCATACACTTCCTCATCCTCACCCACACATGATTAATTGAACCATAAATTATAGAAGCACTCAGAAGAAAACTTGCCAAAGCTCCTAGCACAAGCTGCCAACTTATCTGCATTTCTGCCCTTTCTATGACCAATGTTGTTCTATTCATGTTCTTTTCTAGTGATTATTTTGCCCTTGGCGAACTAAACCATGCTCCCTATTACTTTTTTGAGGAATTAGTCTTCATCCATTTATTATTTTTCTACAGTATATTTAATGCATATGACAAAAGTAATAATATCTCTCTTTATAAACACAACATATAACAAAACTTCTCTCTTGGTACCAAGCACCCTACAAGCAATTATCCTTTCTTTTTTTTTTCAAAATTATTTAAAGCAGTTGTCTCCAGTCTTTTCTCTTTTTATTCTTTTTTGCATTCATTCCAATTAGATTTAGTGTTCATCTATCCCACCAGATTTACCTGTGTTAATGTAAAAAATGACCTTTTTAAAAAATTTTCAGTACTAGCTCAATTAATCATTATCTCATCCTTGAAAGACTTTTTGTCACTTAGCTCCCACTACTTTTCACTCTTTTGATTTTTCTCCTCCATTTTTAGAAAATATGCTGCATTCGTTTTCTTCCACATTACTTCCTAAGCTTACTGGATTGACATTTATAATGTTATATGACTGCAGTGGAAACTATTGTTGTTCTACCTATCATTACTGTATTGGTGCTTTTCTCTAGTTTCATGCCTTTAAATGTCATCTAATTAGAAGATGTTTTAAGAATTTCTGTGTATGCAATCTCATGAATTGGATGAGTTAATATTTAAAGGAGAAAATTCTCAATCTTGTGATCTCTAATTGTTGATTCTCCATTTTATGTTTCCATCATTGGTCTCTCCCCAGAACTTTAGATTTGGTCATCCAATTGCATATTACACATCTTCAATTGTATGAATAATAGGTATTTCAAAAATAATGCCTAAATAAAAGTGTCAGAAAATAGTAAAAGCTACTCCCTTCATAGTGCTTACTATGCACCAGAATTTTGCATATATTTGCTTAGTTTTCCACCATAGCAAACCTATTCAATGATTGCTATTATAAATGAAGATATTGAAGTTCAGAGAGTTTTTTATACACTGCCCAAGATGATGCATCTTAAAGCAGTTTGGTGCAAAGAAATGATGCCAGAATGCATGTAAAATACATTGTGACTCTGGTCTTCCCACACACCACTTTCCTCTACATTCTTCCCCAGATCACCACATAACTCCACCCTTCAACTACCAAATGTGGAAGTTTGAAGGCTTTATTTTCTTATTTTCCTTTTATACTTCTTAACCCTATGAGTTCTAAGTTTAGAATCTGTTTACTTCTTAATATGTTACTGTCATCTGTCATTGCTTTACTCCAACCAACCTTTGTTTGTCATTGGGATGAATGAAATACTTTTTGAACCAGCCTTCAAACTCCAGTTATGCCTCCCATAGTCTTTCCTCAATTGAGCTGCCCTACACATATATCCCTATGAATATAAAAAACTATTCCAGTTCTCTGAAACAAACCCTTTTAATGTTTTACCATTTCACTCAAGTAAAAACAAACGCTAAACCATGGTCTTTAGGGATCATCAGTGACCTAGCTCGCTGCTATCATTAACCTCTTCCATTTCTTTCTGCTCTCTCTGTTGTGGTCTCAGAGACTCTTTTGGTTGCTAAATATGCAAAGTATATTTTCTATTTCTGTTCTGGTCCCACAGACTCTTTTGGTTGTTGAATATGCAAGGCATGCTCCTATCTCTGGGTCCTGGTCCTTCCTAAGACCTCTCTTCAGAATGCCCTTCTTTACATATCCACATAACTCCTTCCTCTGCATCAAGTCTTTCATCACAAGTCATTTCCTCAATGAGGTCGTCCTTGACATCTTAAAGCACTTTGGGTTTGATGTAGAAAGTACCAACTGATTTAAATAATTAAGCAGGAAGAAGTTTAATCCATGGAAATAAATTTGAGGGAGGGAAACATTTGAGAGACTAAAGAAGACACTAGGTACTATTTCCAGAAATGACTCTCAGAACTCAACTGCCAGGGCAACTCTGTGCAGATATGGATGAATCTGAAGAATGACACTTACATCCTCACCATAGCTTTCCTCAGGAAAAAAAAAAACAAAAACAAAAACAAATAAACAACAACAACAACAAAAAAAAAAACAAGAGAATTATTTTTACCTCATTTCCCCTGAAGGAAGTTCACCTAAACCCTTCAGATTTTTAAATTCTTTATGCATCGTGAATCCTGGTTTCAAAGTTGTTTGGGAGATATAGTTTAAGGTTTTCAGATGGTTAAACATGTATACACACACACACACACACACACACACACACACACACACACACACACAGAGAGATGAAAATGAATTCCCCATGCCAATATTTAGCCAGTATGTCACACTTTTAAAAATTATGTTCCACTAACACCACCACTAATTACATTTTTATTTTGTTTTCCCAAAACATTTATTAAACTTGCATAGATCAATGATTATATTCATTAACTTAATTTTGTTTATTTTCCACTTAGTTGTGACTTTTGTTACTTTGGTTTTTACCTGTGCTCTAAGAGATTATATAATATCTATCAAATAATAAACCAAATATATATCTGTTGAATGTACATGTGTAAACGTAAAGGCCATTTTACTTCTAGCATAATATTCTAGTTCCCATGCAGAAGTGAATATTATTAATAACCAGATTTCAAACCCACAAAATATTGGGTTTAGGTTGGGGTGCGTGCTCATGTTAAACATGTTAAAATTTAAAGTGTTTTCATTCAGTTCAGATTTGGGGTTAAATTTTTAATCTTATGAGTCCATAGACAAATAAAACTGGTTTTTTTTTTTCAATTTTTAAGTAGCCAATTATATATAAAAAAATAAAAACTAAAAACCTGAACTCAAAATTGGGCTTAAGTTCAGCTTCAGGCTCAGATTCAGGTTCAGAAAAGTTAAAAAATAAATGCCTGGATCACAAATAGGCTCAGGGTTTGTGGTTGGGTTCAGTTTGAAGCCCTGCTATCTACATATAAACCTTAAACTGGAAACTGAACTGAACCCAAGTACTTTAAATTTTAATCTTTTGAACTCATAGCCAAAATTGAACCCAATCTCTTGTATACTTAAAATCATGATTAATAATATTAAGCTGTTAGTTTACTTAGAGTGTTGATGATATGATATGTGCATAATAAAATTCCTCATATAGACAAGTGCCAATATTTGTCAAAAAATCATGCTTGTAAATTCTCTCTGTTTTCTCTTATCCTGTGTTTGATATAATATAGGAGAATTTATTACACATTTTCTTTGGCATCCATGTAACTAGCCCTTGGCTGGACATATTCTTGTCCTACAACAAATCACTGTGAATCTCCATTCATTAATCTTCACAAAAGATCTCTTTTAGCTTCCTCAGTCTGTCTTCTAAAATTTATTTCTTCTTCAACTCTTTGCTATACATTTCAATCTCTCCAGAAAATATTGAGTACACACTGCCAATACTCTAAGATGATATAGCCATGTTTGTAAGAAATATAAGTCAGAAAGCTAACCTCAGAGTAAACATATGGATGGTGTTGCACAAATTGTGGCTGAGTCCTAATTCAGCAGGAAAGAGTACTTTTATGTTGACAGTTCTTTGCAAGGAGTTGGAAAAAAAAAAGGGAAGCAACTATCTTTTTTATTTTTATTTTTTGCAAGTTCTTCATTATTTTTCCCAAACATTACCAGGTATTTTCAAAAGTGTGGGCCCTATAATTCCTTCAAATTGAGTAGTGCTGGAATAAATAAAATGTAAGCAATTTGATTTAAGCCCAATTTGAGGGGTATTGATTAAAATACTTTCAAATTTGACAATGTATTAGAAAATTTTCTGCCACTATAATGAACCTGCACACTAAAGGATAGATCCAATGTGAAGAAATGAGGTTTATTTAGCTCATAGTACTAGGGTTTGAAAGGCACAGTGCAACCCTCAGTCAGCCATCGTAAAGGCTATGTGGAATATGGCATCAGGGTGGGAGCACATGTGAGGGGGAGAGATCATATAGCAAGGCAGGAAGCCAAAGATCCTTGGATCCCACAGACTTTATTAATCTTTTTGTGTGGGTGATTCCCCTATTGATGTAAGGACCCAGTTGGCCCCACCTTTTAAAGGTCCTACCACCTCTTAATAGCACAACACTGGAAACCAAGCTTCCACAACATGACCTCTTAGGGAACAAATAACATCTAAACAGTAGAAGTCAATAAATCAAAAGGTAGAAAGAAAAATCATTATCTATCTATCTATCTACATACATAGATATAGATATGGATATAGGTAATGAAAAAATACTTGAAAGTAATTTAATTATATTAATATTATTAGTTCTTTGCCATGGAATTCTGATGGAGAAGACAGATATTACCCATAAAACCAATGAGATCATGCAGCTCAATGAATCTGCTCTTTCTACATACTTTTAACATTTGATTTTCAGTTAGTTGTAAATCATCAATTTGTTGGAATCATCCTAGGTTTAAGCTAAGCCAATGCAGAGCAGTAACACAGGTCATAGTTTCCGTATCTAGATTTGTGTTCTTGGCATTCTATATTGTACCTACCACAATCACCACCACTATTCTTGGCTTTAGCTATATTATAAACAATTGCATTCTTATAAATCAATATATAACTTTAAATATTTAAAAAGTCATGTTCCATGCAGGTACCAGTCCCATACTTATAATCCCAGTGACTATGGAGGTTGAGGCAGATGGATCACAGTTTTGAGCCCAGGGGCATCCTGTACAACTTAGCAAGACCCTGTCTCAAAGTAGAAAATTAAAAAAAGGAGTTAAGGATGCAGTTCAGTTGCAGAGCACTTGCCTAACCTATGCAAGGCTCTGAATTCAACCTCAGAGTACCAAAAATATAATAATAATAATAATAATAATAATAATAATAATAATAATAATAAGCATCATTTGTTTTATACAATTTGCTTTAATAATCTTTGACACAGTTCTCATGCTCTATTCCCTCTAATGGTTTTACTAAAATAATTTTAAAACAAGATAGCTTTGTGATTTTTATTTAAAAACACTTGTAGCTGTGTGGCTATGCACCTATAACCACAGAGACTTAAGAGGCTGAAGCAGGAGGATCACAAGATTGAGGTCAGAGGAAGCTTAAATAATTTAGCAAGACCTTGTCTCAAAATTAAAAAAATAAAAATGGTCTGGGAATACAGTCAAGTGGTAGAGCACTTGCAAAGTATGTGCAAGGCCCTGAGTTCAAAACCACAGTACTGCAAGGTAACTAATAATAATAATAATAATAATAATAATAATAATAATAATAATTCCACTCTTTCAATATATTTTTAAATATTTATGATTTAAAAATTCAAGATTAAACAATTAGAAATCACATCCACTAGTTTCATTTTTTTCCTTTTGTACAACTAGAGAACAAACATAAATTTTTAATGCATCTTTTAACTATCAATTGTGCATGCATATACTAATTCTGATATAAATTAGCTTAAACAGGAAGATGTTTGTATTGAAAGCATTCAGTATGATCTCACAAAAAAAACAAATTAACATGAGCCATGAAAAATATTCTGTGTTTATTATTTTTAGAACAATATATTGCAGAACGTGTTTGCTATAAGAAGTAAATCAAAGTTTTGAAGTTCATACTGTGTCTCAGGTACATTCCTAGTATACCTTGATAGCCAAAATCTTATAATTATCCCAGGGTAAGTTGATAATAGATCTCCATGGTTATCAGCTGTTGGCATAAGAGAACATTTGTAGGGTAATAACATAAAACATATAATGAGTCTGTACATTTTATTTAATTGAAGATTACAAATCCTGTAGCATGAAGTGGTGTTGGAAGCAACTTGGGCTTCCAAAGCTAACTTTCTCTTGTTTTCCTACATTTGAAGTTCTTGTATTTTAAAAAATATATTCCTTTATCTCTCACTGATGATATTAAACAATAATAATTGATAGAGAAGATAATTGATAAGTGTTGATTATATAATTCTAATTTTTAGATGGCTTCTGAATCAGATATTTTAAGTGTAATTGCTGAAGAACTTGTGTAAAGACCATGTTTACTTTCCTATTGACAAGTTCCTGATTTTCCACACGCCATCCAATTCCTGATTTAATCTTAAAATAGGTAAGTTTGATTAGTGATAGTCCATATATTTGAACCCTACTGAAAAAGCAATTGTCATAAATTAAAACCCTAGATTTTAAAGCTGGGACAGACTCAAAATTAGGTAAGCTAACAAAATGTAGCCAAGTTGTTAGAGAATAAATTAGGACCTTAGTAAGACTGAAAGATAGATATACATTAAATTGTTAATACAGTAGAAGAATAAACAACAAAGTCACTTTGGAAACTCTTTGAAGATATACAGACTCAGTTACTGTCACAAGCCTACTAAAGTAAAAGATGTGATGAAGTTAAAGAACTAAACACAAGATTTCAAAAGGCAGCTTGAGAAGACAACATGAAATATTTCAATGGCATGTGCAAAGAGCTGGAGACAGAAAACCAAACAGGAAGAACCCACTTTGTTTTTCTGAAGCTTAAGGAATTAAAGAAACAATTCAAACTTCGAATGGCAATTGTGAAAGATTCTACAGGGAAAACATTAAAAGATGCAGGAAACATCAAAAGAAGATGGAAAGAATACACAGAAACATACAAAAAAGAATTGGTGGATGACCAGCAATTTGAAGGGGTTGAATGTGATGAGTAATCAATGATATTGAAGGATGAAGTAGAAGCTGCCTTGAAGGAATTGGTGAAGAATAAGGGTTCGGGAATTGATGGAACACCAATAGAGATGTTTCAACAAACAGATGCTGTACTGGAGGTGCTAAATTATTGATGCCAAGAGATTTGGAAAACAGCTACTTGGCCAACTGACAGGAAGAGATCCATATTTGTACCTATTCCCAAGAAAGGAGATACAACTGAATGTGAAAAGTATTGAAGGATATAATTAATATAACACATAAGCAAAATTTTACTAAAGAACACTCAAAAGTGACTATACATTATACATACAGGGAATTTCTGAAAAATCAAGCCGGATTCAAAAGAGAGCAGGGAACCAGGGACATCATTGCTGATTTGGACAAATGTTAGTTGAAAGCTAATAATAACAGAAAGATGTCTGTCTATGTTTTATCTACCATGCAAAGGCATTTAACTGTGTGGATCCTAGCAAATTATGGTTAACACTGCAAAGAATGGGACTACTAGAGCAGCTAACTGTACTCATGAGGAATCTGTACATGGACTAGGAGTAGTCAACGAGGAATCTGTACATGGACTAGGAGTCAGTCATTTGGAAAGAGCAAGGACATACTGCTTGGTTTAAAGTAGAGAAACGTATGCATCAGGGCTCTATCCTTTCACGATATCTCTTCCATTTATATGCTGAACAAATAACCCAAGAATATGGACTTTATGAAGAAGAATTCAGCATCATAATTGGAGGAAATCACACTAAATATCTTCATTATGCAGATGACATAACTCTGCTTGCTGAAAGTAAAGAAGATTTGAAACATTTACTGATGAAGATCAAAGAACATACCCTTCAGTATGGATTGTGAACCAACATCAACAAAATAAAAGTCCTTACAACTGTGTCAATATGCAACTTTACAATAAATGGAGAAAAGATTGAGGTTTTACATGATTTTCCTTTATTTGGTTCTCCAATCAACACCTGTGGAAGCAGCAGTCAAGAGATAAAATGACACATTGCTTTTAGAAAAACTGTGTCAAAAGATCTCTTTTAAGTATTGAAAAGTAAAGATGTTGCATTGAAGATGAACCTACGCCTGACACATGTCAGGGTATTTTTAGTCACATCATAAATATATATATATATATATATATATCTTTATATTTATATTTGGGCTGGGATTTAGCTCAGTGGGTAGAGCACTGTGCTGCAATCTCTGAGGCCCGAGTTCAATTCCTAGCACCGCAAAAATGGGACAAGGGCCTGGTAATCCACTCCCAAGACAATCCCGAAGCACTCAGCCATTGAAAACCTTTTGCGGGTCACTAGGAATCGGATACTGACTCGATGGCACCTAACAACAACAACAACAACATATTTATATTCATATTTGTTGTTGTTAGATGCCATTGAGTTGAATCTGACTCATAATGACCCTCATAGGGTTTTTAGTGGCTGATTTCTTCAAGATCACTTTGGGAATGGATTGTCACATCCTTCTCAGTATACATACATACATACATACATATATACATATATGTGTGTGTATTTGTGTATGTATATACATACATGCATATATACATACATACATATATACATATATGTATATATGTATATACATATATACATGTATACATATATATGTGTGTGTTTGTGTTTGTATATACATACATACACACACATACATACATATATACACACATACACCACATATATATGTGTATATGTATATATACATATACATATGTGTGCATAGATACACAGACATATATATGCATATGCACATGGGTATATATATGCATATATAATGTGTGTATGTAGGTGTGTGTGTGTGTGTGTGTGTGTGTGTGTGTGTGTGTGTGTATCAGACCAGAGAGCATAAGAAACTGAATGGAACAGAACAGAGAAGAAGAGAACAGAAACTCATTGGTGGTATAGCTGCCCATATGCTGCTTGGGAGTCACATGGCATTCTTGTATGGAAGCCCACTTGGCACAAGAGAGTCCCACTGCAGTGTGGAAGGTAACTTGAGAAGGAGACAAGATTACTCATGCAAAGAAGCTCACTAGGGAGGGACTTAGGTGTGCTGCATCTTTGAGAGATCTTGGTGAGAACTTCTGGGAGATGGAAGGAATTCCTCCTCTCAGTTTAGTCTATGTAAAAGTTTTCCATGAGTTACCCACATCCTCTGTATGAAATCCCCAATAATCTCATAGTTCATAAAGTTTAAGGTGATCTATCCTCTAATCTGTGTCCATTCCCTTTGGCTTTCCCATGACAAAACGACTCGGAGATTTTAACTGAGGCTTTGAAAGAAGATACTCCTGAAATCAGTGGTTAATAATAGATAAAAGATTATTTCTTTTAGTGATTTAAAAAAAAATTAAAGCCGGGCATGGTGGTGCATGCTTGTAATCCCAGAGGCTAGGGAGGCAGGGGCAGGAGGACCACAAGTATGAGACCAGAGGCAGTCTGCATAGTTTAGTGAGACCCTGTCTCAAAAAGAGCAAAAAAAAAAAAAAAAAAAGCAATAAATAAATAAAAGGGCTGGGGTGCAGCTCAGTGGTCCAGTACTTGCAAAGCTTGCAAGCGTGAGGCCCTGGGTTCAATACCCGAGTACTGCAAAAATAAATAAATAGATAAGATAATAAAAAATAAAAAATAAAATTTTTATAAATGTCATTTCCCTGCTAAAAGCCTTCCCTATTCTATTATCAACATTTTGCTACTAGGAAGTTCAATTTCATGTAAATAGTCAAAGTCATCATTTTGATGCCTAATAGAGCAAGAAAATATTCTGATAGGAAAATATATAAACTATTCTTTCTGTCATTGACTCCCAAAGTAGCCCTTCCAACATTTCTCCCAAGAGAGAAAAACAGTTGGAATCTTACAATTTCTGATACTTGGTAAATATTCAAATAGTCTCCTAAGTAACGAGCCATCTATAAGTTTCTGTACGGTTATGTGCTCTTTTCTGATAAATGTGCTTTATAAGTCACAAGATTAAAACCTAGTTATGCTTTTTGCACAGAATACCATGAAGAAACAGATGTTCTGAGACAATGAAGGAAACACAATCTATCCAGCCT
This sequence comes from Pedetes capensis, assembly GCA_007922755.1. Taxonomy (NCBI): domain Eukaryota; kingdom Metazoa; phylum Chordata; class Mammalia; order Rodentia; family Pedetidae; genus Pedetes; species Pedetes capensis. The sequence continues at coordinate 135,002 of VMDO01002722.1, read as the reverse complement.
GTAACAAAAAATATGGCAGAGCTCAAAATTGTGCTAGCAAAAATAAATCTCTCACTGGAATTCCTAATTGGTTTTCCTTCAGTATCTATTTTCTGGTTATGGGAGAGATGATCATTTTTATCTCCTCATTTATTCTTGGTCCTGAACACTGATTTTCCTCCACTTCCTTATTCTCTCCATTTTTCTGTCAGCAGTACCCTGATCTTCTAGTAAGTAAGCTACTTACTTACCCTCTGGTAAGCAATCTCTTGTTTTTCTTTGCTCTGGACTAGATCTTAGAAATCTGCCTTATTTGAAGTAGGAGACTTCAGCTGACAGTGAGGTGACACTTTCCCATTCCAGATAATTGGGTGCTCACTCACCTAGTAGCTTTTAGCTCTTTGAATAATTTTTGTCTCCAAATTCTCTAGTCTTATATTTCTTCCCAAATGACATATCTAGGCAGTCATACCTGAAAAACCTCCAGAGGCTGTGTGTTCAGTTAAAATTTATCTTTCATTCCATCTCCAATTGTTTTATTTCTTTCTTATTCCCTTCAGACCCTGAATGACAATCAGTGAAATGACATTAGAAGCTTCAAGTAGGTAAGGTAAATACTCAAATCTTCAACCTTAAATCTAGCTATTCTAGTAATGTTGTTGTTGTTGTTAGGTGCCATTGAGCCCAGTGTGACTCATAGCAACCCTCATAGGGTTTTCAATGGCTGTTTCGGGATTGCCTTGGGAGTGGGTTGCCACGTCATTCTCCCACTTTGCAGTGCTGGGAATCGAACTTGGGACCTCAGAGACTGCAGAGCAGTGCTCTACCAACTGAGCTAACTCCCAGCCCCATTCTAGTAATAGCATTTAAATATTTGTCTGGATGACTTTGGTCACGTGGAGAAAGAATATGATGGAGGATATTATAATTATTTTTCTTTTACTGAAAGTTTTAAATAATATGTAAATAACAAATATTAATTATACTTCTTGTTTATTTGTTTAGAGAAGGATTTGCAAAAAATGCTAAAAAGGATAAACAAAAAGTGTGATAGCTTCAACTTGTAGCTCAAATGCCACATGTCATGATGGCCTGTTGACTATGGAGTCTGAGGCAGCTGGTCTACATGAGACCAATCTTCCTCCAATGAAAAAAGTCCCAGTATAAGCATGGACTTGGGAAATTGAATAGGAAAAGCTACAAGATCCTTCATCATATGGTTTTTGATAGTGTTAGTAATGTGAGAAAGATTATATCCCATTTATCTCAAACTAAATGGGTTTCTGAGTGAACAAGGATGGAGAGTAATCTGATGTCACTCCAGACACTGTGATCTGTTACAATGGGAAAGAAAAATCTCAGAATCAACTCTTGTGTTACAAAAGCATATTGTAGCCTCCAATAAGAGAATATTTCTGTTGTTTGGAGGACGTGATTACATAGAAAAAATTGGTAAGATATCAAACAAGATGGAAAACATATTGATTTAACATGGTACATGGTGACTCTATGTTCAAAATGAATGAGCAGCAGAATGAGCTGTTCAGTTCTTCACATCTTTAACTTTTTCAGTAATGCCCTCTTAGGGTTGACACAAGAAAGAAAATTATTAAAGTGAGACGAAAGTATCCTGTGGAAATCTATAACTTCTTATGAATATTCTCATTTGTAGAACTCTGTGTATTTATTTGATAATAAATTGACTTTTATGTGTTAAAAAATACTATGGTAGTCAGAATAATGACCCCTAAACAAGTTCCACATCCTAGTACCTGGAATTTATGAATATATTACCTTTTATGACAAAGGGGTATTAAGTTGGTAAATTAAATTACATGTGCTACTCAGTTGATAAAAAATTAATGAATTCATTCTACATCATACAGGTTGGCTCCATGTAGTACAAGGATTCTTAAAAGTGAAGGAAGTAGGCAGAAGATGGAGCAAAAGTGAAATGCTCTTATAAGGACTCAACCTGATGTCTCTGGCTTTGAAGTTGGAGAAAGAGGGCAAGAACCAAGGAATGTAGGTGACTTCTAGAATTGGGAAAAACAAGACAATATGTTCTTATCAGTATACTATAGAAAGAACTCATCTCAATGCCTTGATTTTAGCCCAGTGAGATTCATATAAGACTTCTGACAGACACCACTGGAAAATCATATATATATATATATATATATATATATATATATATATATATACATATATACATATACATATATAAATACACACACATATATATTATTTAAAGCGACCACCAAATTCAAATCTAAAAAATTGATACAATGATAAGAAATTTATACATGACAAGATAGATTTCACTGTCACAAGTATCATGAGGAAGGTAAATTATGGTGTATCTAAAGCTAAATCAGAAATGAACCCATGGTAGATTTGGATGATTTTTATTTGATCACATGTACCCTTTCTATAAAGTGTATCTACCCTACTTTCCTCCCAAATAACAGAAAACTTGCAGTGTAACTATCATAAATGCACGTGGATAAAATAGATTACACAATTGTCCATCTATTGTTGACTAAAGTCTTCAAAAACAGTTTTTATGAGAAAATTGTAGTTAACACATGTCTGATGCATAGTGACCCTCATAGGGTTTTCAATGGCTGTTTCGGGATTGCCTTAGGAGTGGATTGCCAAGTCCTGCTCCCATTTTTGCAGTGCTGGAAATTGAACTTGGGACCTCAAAGACTGCAGAGCAGTGCTCTACCAACTGAGCTAAATGCCAGCCTATATATGTTGTTGTTGTTGTTGTTGTTAGGTTCCGTCTAGTCGGTATCCAACTCAGAGCAACCCTCATAGGGTTTTCAATGGCTGACTGTTTGGGATTGCCTAGGACTGGGTTGCCAGGACCTTCTCCCATTTTTGCGGTGCTGGGAATTGAACTTGGGACCTCAGAGACTGCAGCACAGCGCTGTACCAACTGAGCTAAATCCTAGCCCTATATATGTTGTTAGGTGCTGGTAAGTCAGGATATATATATATATATATATATATATATATATATATATATATACATATACATATATATATATATATACATACATACATATATAATCTATCTCCTGGTATATATATGTATATATATTTGTTGTTATTATGTTATTAGGTACCATCAAGTTGGTGTCTGACTCATAGCAACCCTATGTACAACAGGCCAAACACTATTGTTAGTGTTTCTCTGCTATTCATAAGGTTTCCAATGGCTGATTGTTATGGGGGAGTTGTTGGGTCCTTCTCCCAAGCCTGTAGCACCTGGTGCTCATAAGCAGCCTTCTATCCAAGTACTAACCAGGCCCAACTCTGTTTATCTTCTGATATCTGAAGGCATTGGACAGTAGCCATATGTGTGTGTGTGTGTGTGTGTCTATGCATATATATGTATATATATATATATATATATATACATGTATATGTGTATGCCTATATATTATACACACACATATATACACATATATACATATATATGTACACATATATATGTATATAGGGGGGCTGGGATTTAGCTCAGTTCCTAGAGCGCTGCTCTGCATTCTCTGAGGTCCTGAGTTCGATTCCCAACACCACAAAAATGGGAGAAGGACGTGGCAATCCACTCCCAAGGCAATCCCAAAACAATCAGTCATTGAAAACCCTATAAGGGTTGCTATGAGTCAGACACCTAACAACAACAAACATATATATATATATGTATTATATATATATATATATAATATATATTTATATATATATATATAAATATATATATATTATATATATATATAATTATATATATATATTATATATATATATAATTTTATATATATATAACAAACATATATATATATATTATATATATATATGTATATATACACACATACATACACATACACACATACACACACACATATATATATATATTTCTTGTTATATGGTATACTTTTTTGTAGGTAAATGAGGTGATATACTCTTCTAATAGGAAATGAAACTGTGAAAGTGTTTTCATAGATGGACAAGATTTGCTTGACTGGCTTTAATCCATTTAAGCCCAATATCACATACATAGTAGGTGTCAGAATATACAAACTTAGATTTTTTTTTATTTTAAATGCCTAACATTTAAAATTATTGTTCCAATCTTCCCATGTAAAAATCCCATGTAAATCTCATAAATATCCCATGTAAAAATGTAAAGATTTTTAAATATAGGTTCTTTGGAAATGAAAGATAACCTAACATTGATTGAAAACCAATAGTTCATGACCAAGTTGTGGTGTATGTCATGTAATCCCAACAATCAGGAACTAGAGGGAGGAGAATTCAGAGTTTTAGAACAGCCTGGAATATGTAATAAGACTCTGTCAAAAAACAATAATTTAAAAAATATCATCCATATTAATATATTCAAATCAGGTAATAAATCTCTAATCACATTTAAAGTGAATTGTAATCCTTAACCCTACCCTAATGTCATGAATCTCCTTTCTTTCATCCTTAACTTCAAAAGCATATTTGTGCCTCAAGTATTTAACTTCTGGTAGTTTCTATCCTAAAAGCTTCTTTCCGAAGTCTATATGCTTATATAGTACTCGATGGTCAAGACTCAGTAAAATCTATCTTTAAAGTGATTTTATCCGACTCTTTTAAAAAGAGCTCTGTTTTTTCTTTCACATTTATTTTTTGACAGTATGGAAAAATTATGTATCTATTCACCAATCATCTAATCTATCTGCTTTTCTACCTACTTATAAACAAAACAACATTCCTATCTAATTCTCCTCACAACTAGAATATGGTCTATGTGAAGGAAAATCTTTATTTCTATCACCTATATCTCAAACACCTAAAAAACTCAATACATATCTGTTTATTCAAGATATGTATGGGTGAAGAATGATAAAATAAAGCTTGTAAGTTCATAGAGTTAATTACTGTTGTGTTACATGTTCATTTTCCAGCTTGACTCCAACTGCTTCCTCATTTGTTTTTTCACTGACATTCTAGAAGTTTGTTTTCATATTATTTAAGAAAAAACACATTCCTTTCATATTTTACTCAAAAGACAGAGTTGTAGGAAAAATCTTTTCCATATTGATTAACTCAGAGTTATGAATGTATATAGACACATAAACTCAGAGGTCATATTACAAAGGAGATTCTTGGGTCTTTTTCACATTAATTGGCTTATATTTTATAATTAAAAGTATAGTGAAAATTTTTTCTTTAAAACTTCAGTGCAATATGTGTTAAAAAACCAGCCATTTTGTAAGGCCAGTTACATGGAACAAAAATTTCATATTAATAATATGGTTGATAAGTAATAGTGTACCCTGAAGAGATTTGAAAATGATAGTTTAATATATTTATATAATGGGCATTCACATTTAAGGGTTATATTTTCATATCTACTCTCATTCTTACCGTTTCTATAATCTAAACCTTAAAAGTTCTTGTGGTACCATGCCTCAGGATATGATCTTCTAGTCCATAAATAAATGATATCCAGAAAAAGGGCTGAAATATTGGTATGTAAAAAGAGACATGATAACACTTCTTGGCTTTTAAATATATTAGCAGCAAACAAAACATATATTGGAAAGAAAAACTAATTTTACACACAATATAATCTCTCTAAACTAAGATTTAAATTTTTAAAGAAAAAATTGTTATTAAAATATTCAACTTTGTATCCTATAAAGTAGTAATTACCAAAATAAATACTTTCTACAACTGCTTCTCAAAAATTACAAAAGGTATTTCTGGGAAAACTTGAAAACAATAAATAAATAATATGTATATTTAGTATATTACATGAAATATAAATTGAGTTAAATGATAATAGGAGGTTGTATAGTTTTGGGAGGGGCTGGGATGTAGCTCAGTTGGTAGAGAGCTGCTCTGCAGTCTCTGAGGTCCCGAGTTCAATTCCCAGCACCACATAAGTGGGAGAAGGGCCTGGCAATCCACTACCAAGACAATCCTGAAACAGCCATTGAAAACCCTGTAAGGGTCACTATGAGTTGGATACCGACTCAAGGGCACCTAACAACAACAACATAGTTTTGAGTACAGGTAAACTCCAACATCATTTTAGCTATATTAGAATTATCACAGTGAAGATTTAGAGTGTTTTAATGTCTTTCACTTTATGTCTAGGAATCACAGCACTGTAAACATGTATCTCACAGGAGTAATATGATTAAGTCATGAAAATACAAAACAGAATATTCACTGTTGTACAGGATATGACTAAAGATACTTAAATGATTTAGTAAAGTTTTCAACATATTTTCAAAAAATTTCAAGTCATTTCTAATCTTTTAAATGGAAACATTGCTCGATTACTATTTTATTAAGCATACTAATCGTATATATTCATGGGGGCACGGTGATAATTGATATATACACCATGCAAGTATCAAATCCTGATTGTTGACACTTCCATCACTTTAACATTTTACAATTTCTTGATTTACAGTTAGTGGTAATTATACCTATTTATTACTTATACTGTGATTTTTAATTGTGTACAGTATAATGAGATTCATTATGGGATTCTCTTAGAATTACATTCTTTGGATGGGTAAAATTTTCAATCATTCTCAGCTTAAAGTCTACACTACTATTCACAATTAATGCCATAAACCAGCAATGAAGGACAGCAGATAGACTCCAAGAGCCTCACATGACTGGCAGAGATTAGATGCCAGATAATGTCAGTGATGAGTAGACTCTTCCCAGCCAGCAAAAGATGATGAGGTGAAAGAGAAAGGCATTAGAATAAATGGTACCCCAGGCCAGCTTGGCTACAGAAAGAGGCAGGTAAGATGTAAAAAGAACTCCTCCGAAGGAGTGGGCTTCAGCTTTCCTATCTCTGTGGCAGGTAGTAGCTTTCTGAAACTATAGACTAAAATAAGTCATATAAAGGATTTCTCTTACTGCATATAAGAGATTGAGGCTTAGAACATGATTTACAAAGACATGACATGCCAAAGTAAAATAATCAGTAGAAAATTTGATGGGATTCAAGCATTGCCTGGAATTCTTTTTTTTCTCTCTTCTTAATTATTTTTTCTAAAATGATATATTTTTCTGGTTTCTGTGGTGCTTATAAGGTTGATTCAGTAATTTAAAAGGGTACAACATGAGTTGCATAAAAATAATTAAGGCTAGATAAATAGCCTTGTACTTGAATAACATCTTATTTTAATGTACCAATCCATCAAATGTATCTTATTTTAAGCTCATATTGTAATTTTGCTATTTCTGTAACTTCCTTAATGCATGTTATCACCATATTAAGTAAAGTAATAGTATGAGGTCTATACTAAGACCAAGAGCAGTTAGGTTTCTTATGAGTGAGACTCATTTATGGAAAAATTTACAACATAATTCAGAGACACAGAACTGATATGGAAAGATTTTTGAAAACTCAGAATAAAAGATGCATTTCTTTAATTTATAATGGATATTTTGGCATGTTAGAAGAGATTATACATATAACATATATATATGTTATATATATGTTATATATATGTTATATATATATAACATATATATGTTATATATATATATATACACACACACACACACACACATATATACATACACACACACACATATATATACACACACACACATATAGTGGGCTGGGGTTTAGCTCAGTTAGTAGAATGTTATTCTGCACTCTCTCAGTAACCAGGTTCAATCCCCAGCACCACAATACCGGGAGAAGGACATGGCAATACACTCTCAAAGCAATCCCACAACAGTTGGTCATTGAAAACCCTATGAGAGTCACTACAAGTTGGACCCAACTCAACATGCAGGCACCTAACAACAACATGTAGACACACACACACACACACACACACACACACACACACACACACACACACATATATATATTGCTAATATAAGCAGCTGTATTTGTATGAATTATTGAGTTTCTTCTGGAATTATGGTGGATTTTCATCAGCAAAGACTTTCCTTCAAGAAGGGCAACAGTAGGTCACACTCCAATTCCAGTGTAATAAGCTCATGATTTTTATAAAAATGAAGGTTTATGTATCTCCCTATGTGACCTTAAAATGCAGAACATCTTTTCTAAAGTATAAAGTACAGGCACAGGAAGCCTAATAAATATTTATAAACAGTAATCAGAACTCGTTTTGTGAGTTATTTACTTCACCATATAGAAATAGGTGAAACGGGGCATTTTTTGCTAAGTTGGGCTCCAGATATGCTATTTATACTGGCAATGCCCTTTCTAGTGCCACCTGCAGCTATATTTTAAGAGGCAGATGTGAGGTTTCAAAGGAAAGTAAAACAGGTGGGAAATTTCAAAGGAAAATGAAAAAGGAAATTTTAGACTGCGTGGTATCAACTCTCCTTAAATCTCCTTAGCATTTTGTTTCTCCTCCTGCAGTTCCATAATCAAATGCCATAAGTTGGAGAACACATGTTTTGAAAAGGATTCAGTAAGATTTTAGGCAAAGAATGGGTTCTATAATGGGACGCAGCTGACCTGGACAGATTCATGTAAGAGTATGTTCCAAGCAAAGCTACTTCTGGTTCTTGCTGACTAAGTGAACTGAAGAGTAGTGACGAGGCAGTCATCTTATACTTGCCTGGAAGCATAAGCACAATGAGAATTTAACCTTTTTGCAGGACCCAAACAGCATTATCAAAGCAAAAATTGTATCGTACAAAGTTCAACAGTTAAGGAAGATTTTATCCAAGGCCAATAAAAAGGGAGAAGAGAACTCTAAACTCAACTCTACTTTAGTGAAGATTGGGAAGAATTTTCAGTGATGGAATGAGAAAAGTGGGACATCTATACTACCTGATATAACCCAAAGGGAAAAGTAAAATTTCTCTGTCCTTGTGACAGAAAAGTTTAAAAACATGGAACAACATACCTACTGAAGTTAGATTCCTACCCTCCAATGTAAATGAAAAGATAAGGGTGCCCACACGTTTGATTTTTGTATTTAAAGAAATGACTGCTAGTTCCTTGAGAAAGACCTCCTTGAATGCTAAAATTGGAAAGAGGATTTGCAAGATTTATATCTCAAAAAGGCAAAGTATGAAGCTGAACTTCCAATAACGTATTTTCTAATGTAAATACTCTAAAAAAATGAGACTCATTGCCTAGAGTCAGGAAAAAGCCTATCCAAAGTTTAAATACACAATGGGGGACAATAAAGCCATCTTGGTCAGTACTATTGGTGTGAACTATGGTACAATAATTGGGAGAAGGGCCTGGCAATTCACTCCCAAGGCAATCCCGAAGCACTCAGCCATTGAAAACCCTATGAGGGTCGCTATGAGTCGGATACCGACTCGATGGCATCTAACAACAACAACAATGGTACAATAATAGCACAGAGGTCTTAAGGCTCTGCTGGTCCCTTCACTGGTATAATTACTGAAATATCAAGGCTTGATCAGTAGAGATACAACAATGTTGATGTCCTTGAGCTGATAGACTATTACACAGCCATGTTTAGAAACATAATTTAATAGGAAGAGAATTGCCAACAATTTATCCAATGGAGAACTATGCCAATAAAATTGAGTTTAGAAAGAAAGTTATTTCAGTCCTGAGCCAAAGAGACCACATACATGAATAATAAATTAAAACTGCACTATGTACTTTTATGTAATTGTGTAAGCTGAATCATTCTTAATAATGTTGTCTATTTCTTTATAATGTTCTGAGTGAAGCAGCACCTCTAACTATTCTTATTTAATTCCCTCTTAGATAGCTATTTAGTTGTTGCTGTTAAAGACAAGATAATGGTCCCCCTATGAGTCAAACCAGATAATTGAGCTTTCTCTCTTATTAAAAAAAATAGTCTTAGGTTTTTTATTCTTCCTTTTGCTCTGATTACAGCATGAATTAGAAAAAACAAAACAAAAAAAAACCTTCTCTTTTATGCTATAGAAGTGAAAACTACACCGGAATTAAGAGAAAATTATTAATTGTTGTGCAGAACAATAAGCTTTCCATTGTAGAAATATCTTTAAGAATTGAACTATCTTAAACAGTCTCTCTGTGTAGTGAACATACTCTAAAGAATCACCAAGAGGGACACTTAAGATGTAAAGTTTCTCAGCTTATTTAGCTACAACACTTGTTCCTATAGTAAGATTAATATATTATAGAATGAAGATTATGTGGAGCAAGATTAGGAAAATGAGGTGGTTCAATTCCCTCAGCATAATTCTACAGGGAGAAACTTTTAAAGCTAATTTTACATGCTGAAGTTGATGTAGCAAATTTCTTCAAATGGATGAATTAAACTTAAATGTACCAGCAGATAAGTCTTCCTCCCACCTCCTGTGCTGAAGTGGCCAATCTGTGAAATGAAATGAAGAAGTTCATTTTCAAAAGCAAAGGTAGAAGACTATACACTCAAAAAGACTCATTAATGGTCATGTTCTAATCCAAGGACTTCTTTTATTTTTTCTTTTTTTCCTCTTGTTTGGGGGAATTCTTAAATTGTTCTACATATTATTAATTCATATGTATGCAACAATAAATATTAAATTTTTCTGCCATCATTAGTAATTTAATTTTGCTACTGAGTGTTCCTTCCATGGACATTCCATTCCTGAATTTCTTTAATTCTGAATGCTTATAAATAATTTCTGTTGCTTTTAATGCTCCAGAGTAGTGCCCACTTCCAGTGTGATATATTAGATTCCAGGAAACTCTAATAAAGTATTTTCAACACAATAACTTTTATATTATATTTATTCCAATATGTGTATTTTCACATTTTGGTCTATTAGAAATTAAGATATGTCATAATTGATGGCACTGAAAGATAGTTTTGGACTGGTGTCCATCAAGGTATTACTATGATACTGAATGTGTGAATATCAAAATCATCTGCACATAAATATGAAAATTACTTTTCAAAGTTTTAAGAAAAAATTCAGATTAGAGTGGCTTTGTGTGGAAGTGATGAATCAGATATGTTTAGTAACCTCTCAGAATCAGTCAGAAGAGGACTGGACCTGCATAAAACGAAACCTAACACAAGTACACATGGTAATGTTTTTCAGTCTATGGATGCTTTTAAGATGTGGTTAATTGCACTGTTCTTGAGGACATTCAATATGACAGTAAATGGAAAAACATGAGCATGAAAGTCATGAGTTTAAAAGTTATTCAGAAATCTGTACCTTGAAAGAGAAAGGGTTTTAGGAAAAACTTAACTAACTTAGTTTATTTTAATATTATCTCTGTATATGAGGGCAACCACCACAAAAAAACCCTGGAACTTATTTATTAAAATATTGTGTATTTCTCTTTACATATTCAAATTTCAGTCACCTTGATAGTACTCCTCATTTGCTACATTAATACGCCTTTTGAAACTTTTTCGCATTCCTCAAACAGGTTTTGAACATGCCCATTTTGATGCCTTTTAGTTCTTCTGCCATTTTTTTGTTTCATATTCTCCCCATTGGCAAAGTGTTTCCCTTTGAGAGCTTTTTTACATCCAGGGAAACAAAAGAAAAAAGTCACAAAGGACAAGAGAAGGGAAATAGGGAGGGTGAGGCATAATGGTCATGTCATCTTTGGTCAAAAACTGCTGAACTCTCAGCACAGTGTGGGTAGGTGTGTTGTCATGGTAGAAGAAACAGTCACCTGATTAGCATAGGTCATAATATTTCTGCCAATTGTGATGCATCTTTCTCAAAACACCAGGTAGGGAGAAAATTTTTGATAGACTGTGATGCAGAGGAATAAATTAAAAGTACACAATCCTTATCACATCAGAGAAACAAATGATCATTGTTTTCATGTGTTTCACTTTTTTCAGTCCCCCATCTTACTTGCAAGAATTATAGATTTGATATATATAAATATACACACTGTACATGAGATGGTTTCAGTGTAGTTGACAGAATTTTTTATTTGTTTAGTTCAATGTAATAGATTTTGTCATAACAAAAAACATGGTACCTTAAAGTCAATGAAACACACAAAATCATATTAAAAGCAAAACAAAGTGCTTATTTTAATAAAATAGGAATACTTTTTCGAAAATCTTATTTTCTCATTTCTTAGAATATTAATTAAATTGAGAAAAATTGTTAAAAAAATACATTGGATAATTTAGAACATTATAGATAAACAAAGAACTTTTCCAATTAGTTGTTAGGTGCTATTGGGTCAGTGTCCAACCACAAGCTACCCTATGTATAACAAATGAAACACTATATTCAGTGCTTCTCTGCTATTCATGGAGTTTTCAATGGCGGATTGATTTTTTGGAGCGGGTTGCTGGGTCCTTCTCCCAGGCCTACAGCACTTGGTGTTCCCAGGAAGTCTCCCATCCAAGTACTAACCAGGCAGGATCCTGCTTAGTTTCGGAGATCTGATGGTACCTGATGCCACAGTGTTATGGCTGTGGGCTTTCCTTTTAGAGCTAACATACAAATTAAACTCAACCTCAGTCTTCTCCCTAGATGATTTTCTCTAAAACTCCTGTATACCTTAAAAATTTATACAATTTGAAACAATCTTAGTATTTACAAATAAATACTCAGAATATTTAAAACAATTTTTGAAAAGGAGTACCTGGAAGGAGAACTTGTTCTGTCACATATAAACATAAACCACATATACATATCAAGTTAAATAATATGTTTTTGATAGTGAGATAAGTGTAAAGATCAATGAAGAAAAAATGAAAAGTTAAATATATAATTGTTTAAAAGCATTTACTTTTTAAATATAAATAAATGTCAGCATCTCATATAATTATGAATAACTAATTTTCTGAAATCTAAACACTAAAAAATTGTTGCTAGGTGCATTGGCTCAAGTTCATTTCATAGTTTCCCTATGTATAACAGATGAAACATTAACCTACACTGTTCCATGCTTGGCACTATTGTCATAGCTTCTCTGCTATTCAGAGTTTTCAATGGCTGATTGTGTTGTGGGGTGGGCTGCCAGGTCCTTCTCCCAATCATACAGCACCCAGTGTTCCCATGTGGTCTCCCATTCAAGTACTAACTAGGCCCCACCCTGTTTAGCTTCCAAGATTTGAAGGGATTGGATGCTAGGGTGGTACAGCGGCTGGAATTTAGCTCACTCAGTTGGTGTATTGTTGCTCTGTACTCTCTCAGAACATGAGTTCCATCCCCAGGAGTGCAAAAATAGAAGAAGGACATGGCAACCCACTCCAAAAACAATCCTGAAGCAATCAGCCATTGAAAACTCTAATGAATAGCAGAGAAATACTGACAGAGTGCTCAGCATAGCACAGTGTTGGGGAGTGTTTTGTTCTACTGTACATAGGGTCCACTGAATCAGACCCAACTCTATGGCACTGAACAACAACAATCATTTTAAAAATTCAGTGAAAATATTAAAAATAAATTAAGAAAATATGTTTAAATTTTGGGAGTGTTTTTGCCATCATGTTGGATCTGACTCATAGTGATTAACCAAGGACTAACCAGGCCACCCTGCTTATCTTCCAAGATCAGGCAGGATCGGCTGCCAGGGTGCTATCCCTGTAGATCAAATGGGGAATAGCCATATATCCATGATGGTTAATATTGATTTTCCACTTAGCTCGTTTGAGAATTGAATTGTCTAAGCAATTAGTGAAGCACACCTCTGGGTGTGTCTCGGAGGGCATTTCCAGAAACTATTATTTCATGAGGGCTCAGACTTAATCCATTCATTAATTTCTTGATGGATTCATAATATGATAACATTGTTGGGAAGTGGTATAATGTAGGAGGCAAAACAAAGATGGAAATAGGTAACTGAAGATGTATCTTGGGGGCTACACTTTGGCCTGGTTTTCCTGTATGTACTTTTCTTCTTGTCAACCAAGTTATTAAAGAACAGCTGTCTTCAGTTACACCCTTCTGCTCTCATATTCAGCCCAAGCACATGGGGCCAAGTAACCATGGACTGAACCCTCTCAAAGCATGATCCAAAGTAAATAATTCTTCCCTTGTAGTTGTTTCTTCAGATATTTGGTCACAATTCAAAAGTAACTAATGCAATACTTAACTGAAACATTAATAAAGTACAATAAAAAGAAAAGAAAAATGGAATTGCTCATCTGTCAAATTGGTAAACATTAAAAATATGCTAATAATGTCAAAGCTGGGCATGGTGGCACATACTTGTAATCCCAGCAACTCAGGAGGCAGAGGCAGGAAGATCACAAGTTCAAGACCAGAGGCAGTCTGAGTAATTTAGCGAGACCCTGTCTCGAAAAAGTAAAAAAAAAAAAAAAGTTCTAAAGTTCTAAGGTACAGCTCAAATATATATATATATATATATATATATATATATATATATATATATATATAGTCAAATATTTTACAGCAATATTCATTGTGGATATTCATATACTGAACAGTAATTATAATTTTAAAGGCCAATTTGGTGTTCAATGAAACTACATTTGTCTTATATGATTGCTGTAATAAATAATCTTAGGTATGTTGCTGTTAGGTGCCATGGAGTCAGGTCCAACTCTTTGTGACCCTCTCATAGTTTTCAATGGCTGGTTGTTTCGAGATTTCTTTGGGAGTAGATTGCCATGTCCTTCTTCCATTTTTGTGGTGCTGAGGATGGAACCAGGTCCTCAGAAATCTCAGAGCAACACTCTACTAACTGAGATAAAACATCTGAAAGCATATTGTATTAAAACTACTGAAAATTATTATCTCATAGTTCAAGGGCCAGAAGTCCAATATTAATATTCCTGAGTCAAAAATCAAGGTAGCGGAAGGATATATATACTGTTATGGGGGCTCAAGATCATAAGACCTTGCTCTGTGTCCCACATTAAGAGAAAATGAAAAAAAATGAATTTATTTACAGTTTTGGCAAAAACTGAAGTAAGAGAAATTTTCAATCTGTCCTTGCCTGCCCATGTTAAAACTTATAGAAGTGATAAAACAAAAGCCAGAAAATAAACATGTGTAAATTAAGCTGTGAGGTTCACTTACCGAAACTGGGATATCATGTTTCTCTTGGGGGATAGGTATTTCTCTTGGTGTCAGGGCTCTAGCGGAAAACCTTTTTCTTTCCCAGCATGTTATTTCCTTCAGGAATCCTAATTCCTATGGGGCCCCTTACTAGGGGCTGTAAAAGACAATCTATTTCTTGTGTCTTTTATCTTCTAGTGGCTGTCAGCACTAGTTGCCCTGTGGCTGTATCACTGAAATAATATAGGACAATTTCTTTAAATGTCTTCTTCATCTTCCTGGTTTCTTTGTGTGTTGGTTGTCAAATCTCCCTCGGCTTCTGTCTTCTAATAATAAATGTGATTACATTTAGGACCTACCAGGAAAATCCAGGATAATTTCCCGATATCAAGATATTTCATTTATCTACAAAACCCTTTGTCTCCTATAGTTGTTGTGAGGTGCCATGGAGTCCAGTCTGAGGGATACCAAACCTATGTATAACAGAATGAAACACTCCCCAACAGTGTGCCATGCCTGGCACTATTTCAGTGTTTCTCTGCTATTCATAAGGCTTTCAGTGGCTGATTGTTTAAGGACTGTATCAAGAATGGGCTGCACGGTGTTTCTTCTATTTTTGAGGTGCAGGAGATTGAACCCAGGGCCTTAGTGCATGCAATGTAATATTCTGCAAACTGAGCTAAACCCTAGTCCCTCTTCTCATATAAGGTGGCATTTGTAGGTTCTAGGAATCAGAATCTGATATCTTTGGCAGCCGTCATTTTGGTTTCTACAGTATCCATTAAACTTTTCAAACTGCATACCTAATGACTTGGCAATTCTAATTTCTAGTATCCTTTTGTGAAGAAATATTAATCATGCACAAAGATGACACACATATCTACTTACTGACACATTTTTAAATGTGAAAAATTAAAAGGTATGTAAAAATTTATGGAAGGAATACATTAATAATTACTTAAAATGTGGCTGCTTTGTGTGAATAAATATGGAAGTCAAAAAGAAGGTTGAAAATCCTGTGTAAGTGGATGTCATGTGGGTAAATATACACACACTAACACAAAATATAGCATTTATTTATGTTAAGACTATGTACAATAGCATATGTGTAAAGATAAAACCCATAGTATAATAAATTAACCTCTTTCGTTTGTTTGTTTGTTTTTTCCAAAAGCTATGGTTTGGACATGAAGCTTCATTCAGAAAGGCTCATGTGTTGAAGGATTTGTGTTCAAATAGTGATGCTATTGACAAGTAACTGGATCATGAACACAGTAACCTCATCAATGGGTTAAAAGATTGATAAGTTCATACCTGCAGGAACTATTATGAGGGGGGCTTAACTGAAGGAAATATTTCACTGGGATGGGGGTGGGTCTTTGAAGGGTATTTCTTAACCCTGTGCTCTTCTTTCTTCCTTTGTTTTCTTTTGCTTCCCAATGTTTTTCTGCCACCATGAGGTGAGCATCTTTGCTCCACTACACTCTCCTGCCATAAGGTACTGCCTCGTCATAAGCCTAGAAATGAGGGAGCCAGCTCACTATGGGTTACAACTTCTGAAACAAGGAGGAAAAGCAATTTTTATTTCTTTAAATTGTTTTTCTCAAGGATTCTGTCAGAGTGTCATCTGACCAACATAAAATAACAGAAAACCTTTTAAATAATTCATACTAAATGGACAAGAGAAGTTTTACATGTAGAAAATCAGGAGGTGGTGGTGGAGATAGAATAGTCAAAATAATTTTATTTGTACAATTTGAAGTGTCATGTTTAAAGTTCAGAAGCTGGTCTTCCGTTGGCTCAGTCTTCTAGCTCTAGGAAATTAGCATGCCCTTAAATATTCCCAGTGGGAGGACATGACAATCCATTTCTGAGGCAATCCCGAAACAATCAGCCATTGAAAACCCTATAAGGGTTTTCAAACACTACTCAATGGCACCCAACAACACAAAACAACAAATATTTCCAAAGAGATCTTCAGAATTCCAGATTTTACCTTGGGTTTGTTATAAAGTGAAGTTAAACTGCTATTAAAATAGTGTTCAGCAACAACTATCACATAGTTACCATTTCCCTCACCCTTCTCTAGTACCAGAGATAGTGCATTAACTAGTCAGTCTCTATGGCACTGATATACCATCCAGTTTACCTATAGAGAAAAGTTTTAACTCTTCTATCACCAAGGCTGCTAAGGGCCATTCATATATCACCTATCACCAAAAACCATATTCTCATTGCTAGCTAGCTAGAATATAATCCATCTCCAATATCCCCTTTTAGAAACTACCTCCTAGGACCCTTTTGGAACCAAATATCTTATTATGGAATTGAACCTAAAATGTCCCTCAAAGGCATGTGTTAAATGCTTTTTCCTAAGTTGGTTGTGTCATATATGGAGGCTATGGAACTTTGGGAAGCAGGACCTGACTTGCAGAGTTAGGTCACTGGGGACAAGCATTTAGAGGTTTTACCTAGACTCTTGGTTCCAGTAAGCTGTCTGCTTCCTTATCACCATGGTGTGAGGCTCTCTGCCACAGGCCTTGTCCTACTACCACACCATCCCTGCCTTTATGGACTGAAATCTTCTGAACTATGAGCCCAAATAAATCTTTCCTTTCATAAGTTTTTTCTGTCAGGTGTTTTACCACCGTGCCTTACAAGCTTGCTAACATATAACTTATTTTGGTAACCCTAGAAATAGATTCTTAAACAAATAATTGCATGAGATAAGAATGATAAGATTGAACACAGTGAGAAGCTGGCCTCTGATGAGTTTGCAACTGAGCCATCAGCTGACCCTTATGAGCAACTCAGAAACTGAGATTCCCTTCAGAGTTCTTTCAAATTAAAGCAAGAAATATGGAAATTTGTTTACTTTTAAAAGCCTGCTCTCAGCTATAAGACATCCCCTGGAGCAGGTCATACTGGTGTAAAACAGTTCCCTGTGGTTCAGAGAATTACCAGTGTGTAACACAGCTATGGACTTTTGCAAGCCAGTACTTGCAGTCCCTGGGGGATAAACATAGCTTATATTATCAACAAGACTATATCTACTACCCTACCTAAGAAAGACTTTTTTCTTCTTTTTCAAGGCCTAGAGTAACTGTATGATTTGGTTTTTCCAGTGTAAATAGTTTGCCTTTTAATGGGATTTTCAATTTCAAGAAACATATCCTTAATCTTTGCAAAATTATTTCCTAATGTGTGCATTTTTTTATGAATGTGATCAAATGCAGAATTCACATCAGTCTTATTGTTCTATGTTGACCTTCTTTCCTTTCACTTATAGCCACTGTCTTGATTAATAAGAATGCTATTCTTCTGATTTCTGGGTCCAGGATCCTTGGGACTATCTTTGGTTTTTCCTTCTCTCACAACACACACTTTATATTTTAGCCAAGTATTTTTTCTCTACCTTCAAAATAATTCCACATCTCCACTGTTACCACAGTAGTTTAAGCCATCATCAACATTTACCTGACTTAAGTGCAAGAGTTATTTAACAGCTCCTTCCACTTTTATCCTTGCCCATGGGCCAGCAATTATCAATACAAAGACCAAGTCATCTATTAAATATTTAAGCAGATTAAAAACATGCTGGGGGCTGGGATTTAGCTCAGTTGATAGAGCACCCCTCTGTAGTCTCTGAGGTCCCAAGTTCGATTCCCAGCACCGCAAAAATGGGAGAAGGACGTGGCAACCCACTCCCAAGGCAATCCTGAAACAATTTGCCATTGAAAACCATATGAGGGTCGCTATGAGTCAGACACAACTGGACGGCAACTAACAAAAACAGCAACAAAAATATGCTGATTAAAAAGTCTCAAATGGGTCTTCTTTTAGCGTGTGTAGAAGCAAAGTTGCTACAATGCTTTTTAAATACAAGCAAACCTCTTTACACCCTGAGACCTTGACTTCCTTTACTAACAGTGTCCCAACTTTTTTCATTTATTGCACCCCAGCTAAACCAATATCCTTGCTGCCTCTGTTCCACACTGGACATCCTTGATTTAGAGATATAAATTAGATACTCATCTGCCTAGTTTACTTTCTCCAGTGGGAACTTGACTAACACCCACAGTTACAAAAGCCCTCACTTAGGGTTACCTTAGCAATAAGGTCAATCCTTGGTACCCTGTTTAAATTTGAAATTCCTGTCCATCATGACATATATGATTCAACAGACCCCCTTTGCTTTTTCTCTGTTTTCTCACATCGCTTTTCACATTCAAACAACAAGGTGAAAAGTTAAGCATTTCTGAAGAAACAATATTACAATAGAACTCTTGAAGCAAGTACTAGACAGGGACTGCTTATTCCTCCCAAAAGGAAATAAAACATTGATCCACCTGCATCCATGATGAGTCACTGGGAGGCTTGAGATTCAGCCTACTCCTGGGCCTATAGGCAACAAGCCATTCCTTCTGATATTTTTGTGTCTGACCTAAACTTCTCATAATAATTAGGTAAAACAGATTCCTAACTTAACCAGTCTTCTTACTAAGAATGCAGTAAAATATCATCTAAGATAATGGTCAGATTTTCTCCACTTTACCTTTACCCATCTATGTTATGTCCCACCAATGTATGTATCAAATATATTGATATATGACATTCTTTGTTCTGTGTCTATAAAAATTGATATATCCCTTTCACAGTGAAACGTGTCATTGAGGGTAACATAAATCCATGTTCAAAGTCTATGGTCACTCATTTTTGTCTCAGAATAAACTATTGTTTTATTTTCCTTCAAAGTAGTCATTATTTAGCATTGTCATACAAAATGGACTTCTGCCCCAGTCCAGTGCAGCCTAGGATCCAGGGGTTCCCAAAGGCAGAACAGGAATTGGCAAGGGGTAACAGACACAGTAGCTTGGAGGCTATGTGAATCTGTTCCGTTTATTTCTCAGACAGCTCAATGTTTTATACAATTTTTTAGGCTGAGGTCATGCAAGCAGTAACAATAGCACATGTAGTTATTCATGAAACAAAGTTTCACAAGTACCTGTTAATCATAACAACCCATAGTTCAAAATACAAACTTTACTATCTCTAGACACCAAACACTTGGAAGGTTTCTTTCTTTTTAGGCTTTTCATAAATGATAAACTATAATAGGGTATTTGAACTCTATCCTTATTGAACAACAGCCTTTACTCTTTTTCTCTAACTGGGAACCAAGGTCTATAGATAGGCACCTCTCCATGTTGTGTATCCACTCTTTTCCCCAGCTGGGAGCCAAGGTTGGCCTTTAGACAGATAAGCACCTCTGTGTTAAATTGTCAAGGAGGCTTATGTGCTGTGGGAACAGGCCTGTGTATTCTTTTGATTGTTCTATACTTTCTTTGTAAACCTTAGCTATCATAGGTGGGACCATTTCAGTCCAAGTAGGGGCTAACAACTCAGCCTACTGCAGCTGAAGCATAAATTATTTAACACTTGGGTTCCAGGGTGGAAATTGCTGATCAGCTTTAACTAGAATAATATCCATATAACCCTTACCATTGGTGGTCATTACTTCTAATTCATTTACAAGTTCTCCCAGTCTTGTCATTCTTTCAGCATTTGTTTCATTAGAGTTTAATACAAAATTAGTTATGAGTATTAGTCCTAAACATGAAGTAATTATGTACATGATAATTAGAAACAGTAATCCTATTTCTAGAAAGCAAAAAGCACATATTTCTTTTCTTCATTCCCATCTATTTCTTGGAAGATTAGTTCCTTGAACCTTTCTTCCCCATATCTGGACCTTGTCAGACAATATGGTTAGAAAGGGCTGTGGCAGACTTCATTGTTATATTAATTATTTATCATCTATTTTCTCTTACTAGAATGTAACATCCAAAAGGACAAGGACTTTTTTTCTGTTACATCCCCATAATCAAGAGCATTGCTTTCTATATGGTATGCTTTCAAAACAAGTATCTACCACAAAACACTCAATGTTCCTACTTGACAAAAATGGATTATTGTGCTATTTTGTGTCTTTTTAAAGTTTTTAATAAAAGGTGAAGTATTTCCTCACATTTGAATATTCCAATATAAATCTCCAGTGAATGAAAATATCTAGGATTTTAGTGTTTGGATAAAATGGCCCTAGAGACTCATGGTTCAAAGACTTGCTAGCCAGCTGGTGACACTTTTAAGAGTTGATTGGGCCATGACGGCATGAACTTCATGAATGGATTAATCCATTGATGAATGGGATGGTAGGAGGTGAGACTTAGTTGGTCAAGGTAGATCATAGGGGCCATGTCTATGAAGGTTACATCTTGTCCCAGGACTCTTCCTCTTGCTTTATCATTGCTCTGTCACCATAAGGTGGTCAGCTCTACTCTGCTATGTACTCCCTTCCATGATGAGTCTGCCTCATCACACATCCAGAAACCATGGACCCAAGTAACTATGGACTGAAACCGCTATAACTGTGAAACTTTCTTCCTTTATGTTGACTTCTCTTAGGTATTTTGTCACAGAAATGAAAGTGTGACTAACACACTGATGTAGCAGCTAAGAAAAAAAATATATTTCTCAAGTTTCACAGGTGATCATGACCATAAATTCAGACTAATCACTTCTTCTTGAAGGGGATTCCCTCTTTAAATTACTATACACTGCATATACCATATGACAAAGGTATTTTAGAATTTTTGTGAGGAAATCTAATATATATGTTTAGAAAAGAACATCACCAAAACAATTACTAGAAAGAAATTAATGACTAAACCTTTAAACTACAAGAGACTGATATGTGTTGAATTTCTTTTTTAATACTATTATATTAATATCTAATCAATATATTTCATTGAGATTACTCAATACATATGAACTTTAGGAGTAAGCTGGACCATTCACTGATTTTATACATAACTCTCTCAAGGAGTTCAAAATTTAATGGAAGGAGATGCTTTGAATAGACACCTCATATGAACTGAGAGATCTTATAATAGTTTCATTTTGTGTTGTAATGCTAAAGGTAATATAATCATCTTTTTTTAAGGATATGATGAGCCTACCAATCAGGGAAAAATCATTTTAACTGAGTCTTACAAATGATTGCAATACGCTAATTAAAAAATGAACTAAATATATTTTACAAAAAGAGAAAATCGGGGATTAAATAATTATTGATTAATGAGAAGTTCAATATGGCCGAAAGATGACACGTATCTGTTGGATATATATTGTCATAGGAATATGAGGACAAAAATTTGGAACAGAATTACAAAATTGTGAAATGAATCTATTATAAAACATCATATGACTACTTTTCTTCTTTTGGCTATAGAAGTAAGATTAAAGGTAAATTTTGAGCACCTCTTAATTATAAGCTCTTTACAATAAACATACAACTGTTTCTCCAAACAGAAGCTTAATGATTGTTGACAACTATCCACCCCATGGCACATTTTCTTTCCATCAACAAAGACTGGTGATGAGTTTGAAGAATGCTGTTTTACATAAAATTATACTTTTTTCAGAATTACAGACTCAAACCTGGAAATACCTATCCTGAATTGAGAAAATAAATAATATCATGGAACCATTTTCCACTCACTTATTCCAAATGTTTAGGATAGTGCTTAAACATCAAGAGGCATGGCACTTAAGTGTCAACATATGTTTCTATGTGAATGTTTTGAACATTTTTCTACTCATTAAAAAATACGTGAGTAGGAAAGGATGACTGAGAAAGGGACAGACAAATCTGAAATAGTATTTTCATTGCAAAATTGGTAAGTAGATCTTATAGGGTAAAAGTAATTTTTAATTCTCTCTCTCCCCCTCAACTCTTTCTGTCTCTGTACTCTACCAGTCTAGTCATGCTATCACTTAGAAAACACAAGGACTTTTAAAAGTAACAAGGATAACATTAGTCAATTGCTCAACTTTGTTACTAAGTTTAGTGCACTATATTTTTCAGATCAAACAGTTTTACCTTTTTAATTTTTTGAATTGAAGAAGCTTTGTTGAGCTCATGTAACTCACAGAAGGTTTTGTCATGAAAGTGACTGGGGCAGTTGCTGGAGGGCAGCCACTGGGCATAGGAAGAGAAATCTACACAACGCAACTTGATTCAACTCTTAAAACATGGTTCTGCATTTTATCAAGAAGTGCTTTGAAAAGAAACTGGGGAAATATTTTTATAGGCACAGAATCCTGAGTGAGAGAATCAGATTAATAAAGACCCAGGAGGTAGGAGAGGAGAGTTAGAAATTCATTGACAGCAGCAAAAAGAAGAGTGCCATCATGACATCTCACCTGGCTGGAAGGAAGAGGGAAGCAGAAATTGGACACTGAAAAGAGGATAGTCATGATAGACATAGATAAGGAAAAGGACGCAACTTATTTTTATGTATACAGATATAATATACATAGCAATATGTTTTATATCACATAAAAATTTGTATCTATAAGAATTGTGGGGGCTAGCAAATCTTTAATATGTAGGACATAGTGGTAGGCTAGAAATTCAAGCTAAGAATTCATGTTGTAGTATTAACTCAGGCAGTTTTTTAAAATTAAGTATTTATGCATATTTAAGGGGGTATGCATATTTACAGGGTACCAAGTGACAATTTTTTTCATATATACACTGTCATTATCAAGTCAGGATTGTTAACACTTCCACCTCCTCAAACATTTTACAAAAGACTATTATTTTATTTACATGTAGTGATAATTGTGCATATTTATGAGGTATCATATGATGTTCTTTTAAATTTTACACAGTATAGCAATATTCATTATAGGACTTTCATAAGGTTTAATTTGGGATTTTTCACTTGTTCTCTCTATTTAATTCCATATGTTGCTCCTCCTCACCCTCCTGAATTTTTCATCATCCTCTCCATCTCAGTAGTACCTTCCCTCCTCCTTGTGCGTTCTTTTCTATCTTCCAATCCTAGACTTATACAACTCTGTGTGTGTGTGTGTGTGTGTGTGTTTGTGTGTGTGTATTTTTTCCCCTTAGCATAAATCTAACTTTTGCATATAAGAGAGACTATGTGGTAGTGCTCTTTTTGAATCTGGATTTTTTTACTTAAAGTGATGATCACCAGTTCCACACATTTTACTGAAAGTGACAAAATTTCATTTTTTTTACTACTGAATAATACTCCTGTTTGTATATATACCACATTTTCTTCTTTTTATAGTAGTAGGTATTGAACCCAAGACCTTGTATATACTTTTCAATTGGTTTATGACCGGGATGCACTCTCCAGCACATTTTTTTTTTCTTTTGAGTCATGGTCTGGCTATATTATGCAGGCTGCCTCTGGCCTCAAATCTGTGATTCTCCTGCCAACTTCCAAGTTGGGATCACAGATATGCGCCACTACACCTTATACTACAGCACAGTTTAAATCTACTTGTCTGTTGATGGACATTTGGGTTTATTCCATACTCTTGTGAAGAGAGCGGCAATATACAAGGGAGTGCAGGTGTCCCTGTGGTATGATGACTTTTGTCTTCCTTTGGGTATGTACCTAAGAGTGATAGGGTTGGATAATACAATAGTTCTATTTTTAGTTTTCTGAGGAACTCTCCATACTGATTTCCATAATGACTGCACTAATTTCCAGTTCTACCAACAGTTTAAAATGGTTGCTTTTTTTCCACACCCTCACTAGCATTTGTTGTTGCTAGTTTTGTTGATCCTAGCCATTTTGACTGGGGTGAGATGGAATTGCAGTATAGTTTTGCTTTGAATTTCCCTTATACCTAAGGATGTTGAACATTTTTTTCATATGTTTATTGGATCTTTGTAATTCTTCTTTTAAGCATTGTCTGTTCAGTTTCATTGCCCCCTTATTTCCTGGATTATTTGTTATGTTGGTGTTTAATTTCTGGAGTTCTTTATATATCTTAGATATTAATCCTGCATCAGATATATAGGAAGCAAAGATTTTCTCCCATTCTGTGTGTTCTTCCTTTATTCTTTAAATGTTTCTTTTGCTATGAAAAGCTTTTTAATTTTATGAAATCACGTTTGTCAATTATTGGTGGTATTTCCTGGGCTACTGCAGTCTTGCTAAGAAAATACTCAAAGAGGGTTTCCATCTGGTAGTCTTAAGGATAATTTCTTCTCCATTGAAAAAGCTGTTTTGTTCTTAAGGATTCTGAATATTTGGATTAGGCACATTAAGGATTCATTTTTATTTGGGCACTCTCTTCTCAGCTCCCTGAACATATGTCAGAAAATATGGCTTATCCACACACATAAAGTTGATATTTTCTAGTCAGTCAATACTCCAATCTGAAGCTCTCAAATAAAAAACTCAGTTCATTTGAACTAATGCTTAATCTTTTTCTAATAACAACTGAGATTTTCTGTTTTAGCTAGGTTTCGGTCATTATAAAAATATATTGGAAATAATTAAATTTAAAAGAGGCATGGTTTATTTTGGCTCACATTTTTACAGGTTCTAGTCCATAATATGACAAGGCATGATGCTTATACTTTTAGTAGTGTTTCCAGATAGCATTGTTCAGGAGGATATGGTCTAATGAAATTGCTTACCTCATTGCCAGGAAGTAAAAGAGACCAAGAAGGGACAATAATTCCACAATCTCCTTTGAAAGTATACCCTCAATTACCTAAAGACGGCCCATTAGGTTCCACCTCTAAAAGGTTCCATTGCCTCCCAAAATCACCTCTCTGGCAACCAAGTCTCTAAGACATGGGCTTTTGGGGGACATTCAAGACCCAGATTATAGCAGATTCTTTTTAGGGCTTTTGAAAAGTGGCTTATTTATGTGAGATATACTGGCATACATAAGTAATCAAAAGCATATATATATATACATATATATATGTATATATATAAAATTTCTGCTACAATGACTGAATGGATGGCATTTGTCTCAGTTGGTAGAGTGCTGCTCTGAGCTCTCTGAGGCCCTGATTTTCAATCCCCAGCACCACAAAAATGGGAGAAGGATGAGGCAATCCACTCTCAAAGCAATCCCTAAACAATCAGCCATTGAAATAGCAGATGAATAGCAGAGAAGCACAGACATAGTGCTGGCCATGACACAGAGTTGGGGAGTGTTTCCTTCCTTCTGTTGTACTTAGTGTTGTTATGAGTGGGACTTCTTTCAGCAGAAACGAACAATAATAACAACAAGAATGACTGAAACTCCTGACCCTCAAAAGGCCTTGTACCACAAAATATTCCTCTCAAATTAAGCATTGACCATTTTGTAGTAAGAAAGTGAGTTATAAGCCTTTAAATTTAATAATGAAGTCAGATAAAAGAAAATTCAGAGCAATACAACAAAGTTCTGGTATTCCCCAATGACATTTAGCTTCATTTAATTTTTAAATTCAACATAACTATATATTTCAATAATCAACTGGCCAAACCCAAAGGCCTGATTTCAGATCATGAAGGCGCCTTTGTTATCAACATTTATCATTGAGTAACATGGTTCCTTGCTCTTTCTTCTTTCAATGGAAATAGGGCATACATTTTTACCTTAAAATTGAATATTTATATTTTTGGAAATTTCAGCTCATCTTCCTTCTTTTGCTTACTCAAAAAAGAATGATAGAAATGAAGTGAATAACATTTTTGTTTCTGAATATATGACAAACCTTGATTTTTTCCACATAATTATATCTTCATTTGAATTTGAATTTTAAGAAAGGAGATAAGAAGCAACCACAAGTCTTGTGCAGTTTTATTTAATCATTTATAAAAATCTTAAAATCTCACATAAATCAAGTATAATCACCAAGTAAAGGAAAACCAATCAAAATTCAAAAGAGTGATAGCTGGCATCACAGATATAAATTAGTTCGCAACAAAAAGGAAATTCTCATTACGAAAAAGTAACTCTTATTCTCATTCCCCAACTTTTCTTCACAACTAAGATTCCAAGCAATTACATAGATTAACTGTGGTCAAGGAGATGAAAGTAGGACATATTAAACAGTAACAACCTACAAGGTGACCATAAATTAATCTTATCTAAAGAAAGGACAAAAAGAATAGTTCTATATCTGATTGCAGGGTTTGTGATTGATTGTGTGTTCTTGGTTTTACATGCCGTCTAGTTGGGTCCAACTCACAGTGCCCCTGTGTACAACAGATGGAAACACTTGCTGACACTGTGCCATACCGAGCATTATTGTCAGTGCTTCTCGGCTATTTATAGAGTTTTCAATAATGGATTGTTTCAGGAATGGATTGCCAGGTCCTTCTCCTTAGCCCAAACCACCTGATATTCCCAGGCAGTCGCCTATCCAAGGACTAACCAGGTCCAACACTGCTTAGCTTCTGAGATCAGGCAGGATCTAATGCTAGAGAGCTATGTGCTGTTGTTGTTAGGTGCCTTCGAGTCATATTTGACTCAAAGCAACCCTCAATGAGGGTTTTCAATGGCTGACTGTTTTGGGATTGCCTCAGAAGTGGATTGCCACATCTTTCTCCTGTTTTGTGGTGCTGGGAATCTCAGGACCTCAGAGACTGCAGCCTAGTGCTATGTAGGGTGCACTAAATGACAATGTTTTGACTGGATTTCTCAATCTCATCACATTTGAGGTAGGTTAGTCTTTATTATAAGGGACTACATTGTTTAGTATAAGATGTTTAATAACATATCTGTCTTTACCCACCAGAAGCCAAGAGTACCTTCCTTTTCCTACTGCTCCCTAGTTGTAGCAATCAAAAATTTCTATCAATATTACTATATTTCCCTTACGGCACACAAAAAATGCATTTTAGAACCATTTATTTAAATCTATTCCTAAAATAAACAAAAACTTAAACCATAAGCAAGTCTAGAATAATCATAAAATTATAAAATTAATCTGCCTGGATTTACAGAAAACAAGCAGGAGGTATAGGTTTTCAATAAAATGTTTATTAAGACAAATACTATATAGATCTAATTTTCCACAAACCCCTGAAGATAATCACAATAAAAAACCTAAATTTGCATATAATTTTCTATCAATACACATAAAACCCTGAAAAAATTTCTTTAAGTAGACTTTGAACACAAGTGAGAATGTTTTCTTATTCTAAAGTAGCCCTGAAAAATATTTCAAGAAAAAATGACAAAGTAGCTACACATTTTTCACATTATTATATTAGGAAAGAGAAGATGACAAAATATCCTCTAATTATATCAATTAACCACAAACTGAATGATTCATTTTGCTTGAAACCATTTATTTTCTACTTTATAAGGAGGGCAGTGGTTAAATAATAATTATTCCAATAACATGAAAACTACAAAGTAGGGCTTGTTTATAATTGAAATTCTGGACTTCAGAAATTTTAGTCATTAAGAAATTGTGTGTCCAGAGAATTCACATCTAGGAAATAACACCTTTGCCTTGATGTTATTTTGAATTTATTATTTACTTTGCTTCCCCCCTCATTGAGAAGTTTAATTCTAATGGTAAAGAAGACAACATATTTTATTTAACACAGTGTTTTAGAGATTTATTTATTCTTAACAAATATAGTAGCCAACCCAACACAACTAAGAGTGGTTATTTCTAATTTCATATATTTATCAAATAATCATTTTTTTCTAAAGGAATATTTTTAAAGGAAATATGTGTCCTTTATTTGTTCATAAAATAACATGCAGATGTTTGTAATGATGTTCATAATGTAAAGCAAAGGATCCAGGGAAAATATGAACATCTCTTTTGAAATGCTATTCATCAGCAAGGATGCTATTTTGAACAGAATTACTAAAAATGATTATGTTTCTTAAGTATAAAATTCAGAGGCTAGAAAATCACAACATTTTTTCTTTCCAATGAACATGAATTCCATGCACTGAATTCATTTTATTTCCTTTATGTAAGCCCTATTCTTTTTGCTTAATTCTATTTAAGTATTTGATGATAATAGTGATTCAGTGGAAATTAATTTGGACTTGAGGAATTACTCAAGTGAGAATTGTATTTACCATGCCATTTTTATGCTTGTTCATCTATGATTATTCATAGGAGACTTCAGTATATGCAATGGCTATTGATTTCAGGACAAAAAAAAATATCTAATTTGGTTATGACTAGAAAGAGATTTTTCACTGGTCGTAGAACCTAGTATTTTTATGTTTCCACCAAAAGTTCAGGGATTATAAACTCTTCTCTTTGACATGGAACTATAATGATCAATATTTTATGTATTAAATTAAATCAGAAAAAGATAAATAAGTAGATCCTATAACACGTTGAACCTGGCTCTTTGAAGAGAGCAAATTCAAATTTTTAGAATTGTCTTTAACTGTGATAGGACAAGCTAGTAACAATTACAACTATGAAATAAAATTCACATTTGAAGGATAAAAGGGGAGAAATTGAAGGAGTAGAGAATATCTTTGCATTTATTAAGAGATGTTTTATAAAAGCAAAGAGCAAGTATAAGGATAAAAGAACATAAGTTTTTTGATGCAACATTTCCATATTAGATTATGTAATTAAAAGAAGAAAAAGAAACAAACAAACAAAAACACAAGGTCAACAAATTATCCAGAACCTGAATAAGAAAATGAAGAGGACTAATTAGCTTCGAGATACAACCTTAAGTCACATCTGAGTTGTAAAGCTGACATGAATCGTCCTTTTTAGGATTTGATTATTTCCATAAACACAAAATATTGTACAGACATACAAATAAATAAATTCCAAAGTTAAGCATGTACCTTCTCTTTTGATTGCGCAGACTTAATAGCATTTCATGAAGTTTAAATTTTAAATGTTCTGCACAAATGAGAAAAAAAAGGTGTTTGTACTGAACACACTAATTGAAACAATTGTTGTTGTTATTGTTAGGTGCCGTCGAGTCGGTTTCCGACTCATAGCGACCCTCTGTACAACAGGGGAAACACTACTGTCGGTGCTTCTCTGCTGTTCATAGGGTTTTCAATGGCAGATTGATTTTTGGGAGGGGGTTGCCAGGTCCTTCTCCCAAGCCTACAGCTTCTGGTGTTCCCAGGCGGTCTCCCATCCAGGTACTAACCAGGCCTGACCCTGCTTAGCTTCCGAGATCTGACGGGATCGGATGCCACAGGGCTACCGCTGCAGGCAATTGAAAATTGAAACAATAGCAGCCACAATTGTAATACCTAGAACAGAAAATTCAAGTATTATGAGCCCACAAAATATTGCCAAAACAAAACTTAATCCTTCCACTCTGACATGGTAATTGTTGTTATTAGGTGCAGTCGAGTTGCCTCTGACTCATAGCGACCCTCATAGGGTTTTCAATGGCAGATTGTTTCAGGATTGTCTTGGGAGTAGGTTGTCAAGTCCTCTCATTTTTGCGGTGCTAGGAATAGGACTCAGGACCTCAGAGACCGCAGAGAGGCGCTCCACCAACTGAGCTAAATCCCAACCCATCATGGTAATACATACCTGTAATTCTAGCGTCTCAGACAGTTGAGACAGGAAGATCATTATTTTGAGGCCAAAGGCCATCTGTGCAATTTACCAAAACCTTGCCTCAAAATAATCAATAAAAAAAGGAAATGAGGGTACAGCTCAGTGGTAGAGCACTTGACTAGCATGCATAAAGCTCTGAGTTCAACACACCCGTACCCAGTACCTCAAAAAAAAAAAAAAAAAAAAAAAAAAAAGGTTAATCTTTCCTGATTTTCTGTGTTCAATGATTCTCTAATTGGTTTGCCAACATTAACAACAACGGAGAAATTGTTAGATATACAAGTTCTCAGAACCCACTCTAGTCCTGCTGATTCAAAACCTCTGGGCCCAGTGCTTTGAGCTTTTACAAGCTTTCCAGGTGACTTTAATGCACACTATAGTTGAGAACTGTGGTGTAAAATAATACATTGGATCATGTTAATTTCAAAAATTGTGTGAAGACACTTGATATAAAACATGAAACATTTCATAAAATGCCATGCAATCTCTCATTTTCGAACACAATAGTAATGGCTCCCTATAGTGTTCAAGCTCAGGCCTTTTTAAGATATTTAAATCATAGTCTTCCTCCACAGTAGTCTGGTGTCCTTAAGAATTTTTCTGCAGGAAGGATCTGTAGGGAGGACTCTTCCTGAGGCACATAAAGGCAAGGTAAAGAGGATTCATGGCACAAATTGGGCATCATTTTCACTGAGCAGATGGCTAGCAAGAACACGTTGACAGAAAGAATGAATTTTCCACTCATGAGAAAAATAGGCATTTATCTACCGTGCTCTGTGGAGCTAGGCAAGGTTAATTTTCCATGCATATGAAGACAAGGTGGTCAGCTGGAGAGAACCCTGAGCCAAGAAGGTTCAGGCACTGATTCCGCTTGCCAACCTAACTGGACAACATCCCAGACTCATACCACAGTTTCAGCTCTATATTTCTTGGTTCATTTTACTCTGAATGTCTATGAGTTCCATGACACATATTTTACACAAATGCCCTACAAGATCACTCAAAAATAATCTTAGTGATCTATTAAAATCAAGGTATTTTAATTCCTATGTTTCGAAAAATATAGTTCACCTACTTGCATTTTTCAAACTAGTAATTCTTCATATAATACATTTGGCTGTTCAACACATCTTCATTCTGTCCTGGAGAAAGTACTTTTCATGGTAAATGAGCAAAAGCTCTTTTTGAAAGAAGCAAAGGGAAAGAAAAAGATTTTCACACGAAAAATATGGCTACCCATATGCTTTAAAATGATGAAAAATATTTTATAAATATAATCATATAAAGGAGAGGCTGAATAGAGAATTAAACTATTATTTCAAATTCCATACTTGAGATATTTGTGCTCTCAGCCTGGCTCATATGAAAGTAAAAGTTGAGTTGACTCAGTTGTATTTCCTGGGTATCCAGATATGCCAGATAGTAATGTCTGGGTTGTCTCAAGACTCTGGGTTCAACTCTCCTACTACCGCAAAACAAACAAACAAACAAACAAACACTATTGCTAGTAGTCATACTGATTTCTATAGAGTATTAAAGGTCACTGAGGACATTTAATTTTTTGTATTAATTTCTGCTCAGCCTTATTTTTTTATAGTCATATCTATGTAATGGTAATAACATTATAGATAACTCTTAATACATGAACAATAAGCTAAAAAACTAACACTGTCTTTTGTATTTTCTGTAAACTGAAATATGTCAGTTAATGGAATGATAATATTAAATCTTTTCCTCTTAATTAATATTAACAATCTGTTTAGTCTACTTTTGTCTTGTAATTCTGTTAGATAAATATTATTACCAATGCATACAGACACCCAGCAAAGTTTATAAATGTTAAGTAACAAAGCACTAGTGTGTGTTAGAACAAAATGGGGGGGTGATTTTATTTTTGTTTTTACTTTGTTTTGTTATATTATTTTACCAAGATTAAGTACAAGAGACTGTACTCTTTCTCGATACCAGAACTCAGCTAACTTTTCCTGTAGAGGACCAGATAGTGACTCTTAGGCTTTGTGAATCATTTGGTTTCTGTGAGAATATTCAGTTTTGTCATATGTGATTGGTAGCCTCCGATAATAGCAAAAGAAAATAAATATGACTGTGATCAAATAAAA
The DNA here is from genome assembly GCA_007922755.1 of Pedetes capensis. Classification (NCBI taxonomy): domain Eukaryota; kingdom Metazoa; phylum Chordata; class Mammalia; order Rodentia; family Pedetidae; genus Pedetes; species Pedetes capensis. Next base: position 102,500 of record VMDO01002722.1, on the reverse strand, counting down.
TATTATTTATGAAGCAAACTGTAAGCATAATTTGGTTCCTGTGCTAGTTTCTGGCCTCTGTTTCAAGACACAAGGTAACTGTCTTGGAGTAAGGCCAGTTGGTGCCCGTCTAGATTTGTGTCATCAGATCATTGCACTCATCTCCCAGCTCTGAAGTTATCACAGATTCAACTCCCTTTGTATATTTTTGACATTGATGAAACATACTAAGATTTAAATTCAAGCAATAACATGAAATTAAGCAGAGCTAACTCAGCAAAGCACAATACTGTGCTGGACAGCAAGAAAATTGGAAATATCTTCAATAGCATCTGAGTATTAAGAAAATCAATAAAATTAACATGAGATTACAACAGAAATGAGGAAAGTGAAAGACAGTAGTTTAAATAAGGAAAAAACATCTTTTAAAATACAAATGTATGTGTTGTTGTTGTTGGTAGGTGCCGTCAAGTCAGATGCAATTCATAGTGACCCTCTTAGGGTTTTCAGTGGCTGATTGTTATGGTGACACATATCGGTTTTATCATAGTGGTCAAATGTCAACCAGAATTCTCTCAAAAATTATTAGCCTAGGACGAAAATATTTGTGCCCAGTGCAGTTGGAATGTGAGATACCACAATATTGCCTAACATTCAGAAATGGGAGATATGAAGACCCTGGGTTATCTAGGGAGACTCTTGATATAAAAATAGAAAATGAAAAAATAAATTAATATAAGTAGTAGCCATATTTAAATCAGTTTTCGGTAAGCATATACATGATATTTTGAACAAAACTAGATTAAATAGATTTTTAATATTGATTAAGAGGAAAAGATTTAAAACTACCATTCCATTAACTGACATATTTCAGTTTACAGAAAATTCAAAAGGCAGTGTTAATTTTTTAGCTTATAGTTCATGTACTAAGAGTTATCTATGTTATTACTATTATATAGATATCACTATAAAAAATAAGGCTGAGCAGAAATTAACAAAAACAATTAAAAGTCTTCAGTGACTTTTAATACTCTATAGAAATCAGTATTACTACTAGCAACAGTGTTTGTTTGTTTGTTTGTTTGTTTTGTGGTACTAGGACTGTTGAACCCAGGGTCTTGTGAATACCGTGCAAGAGGTATGCTACTGAGCTGCACTCCCATCACTGCTTTACATTGTATCTTGGGATAGGGATTCCCTAAGTTATGCAGGCTGCACCTGGCCTCAAACTTGAGCTCCTCCTGCCTCCCAAGTCACTGGGATGACAGAAATGCTCCACTGTGCCCAGGTAACTTGTGCTGTTTTTATAACTGTCCAAAAACTATTATTTCAAGATTATGACCAGAATTATCATCCAACACTTTTATTACATTGTTCATGACTTATCCTTCTCACCTATTTTAGTAACTACAGAGTATTTTTCTCTATTTATCTTGATATCTATTTTATTTATTGATTGATTGACTGATTTTATTTAGTTTTGCTGTATTTGGTAGTTCAACCAATGGCCTTGGACACTTTGCAAGGGCTCTACCACTAGGTTGCACTGCTACTACACTGTTACTATTTTTTTTATTGATTCAGGGTCTCACTAAATTGCTCCTGCTGCCTCTGGCCTCAAACTGATGATCCTTTTGCTTCTGCCTTCTGAATCACAAGGATGATAGACTTGTCACTATGGCCATTTTGGGCATCTAATTTTAATAGTTGATATTTTCTCTGAGATCATATTTGTTGTTGTTGTTAGGTGCCGTCGAGTCAGTATCTGACTCATAGCAACCCTCATAGGGTTTTCAATGGCTGAGTGCATCGGGATTGCCTTGGGAGTAGATTGCCAGGCCCTTCTCCCATTTTTGCGGTGCTGGGAATTGAACTCAGGGCCTCAGAGACTGCAGCACAGCGCTCTACCCACTTAGCTAAATCCCAGCCCCCGAGATCATATTTAGTTATGCTCTTATTTTTAATTAATAAAATCAGATATTTATTATTTTTAAGTGCTTCTCTGTGTACATGGTATTGGAAGGTTAATTCATTTTTGATTATTGTCTCCCAATGAAGATTCTTTTCTTGAGACATAATTCGCATTCAGTGGTTAAAATTAATGTGAAACAACTTATTTAAACTATTTAATTTCTCATTGTATTCAGGCATTTATCCACTTAATATGCTTAATGGACATTTCCAAGTTAGAATATCACTGTTGAGAATAAGAGCATTGTAAAACAGAAGTTAAAATGATACTTTGATATCTTAATATTTTAGTATGACTTGGATTAGTGCATTTCTGCTTCCTTTCTCTTGTAAATTAAAACCTATCTTCTAAATGATTTTAAATGTGCTTGTGGTTATTGATATCTTCTTCTCCTCAATGACAGGCACTCACTAATGTACACTCCATTACTTCTGGGTCCTTGGTCAACAGTATTACTCAAGCCCTTGTAACTGGTGGGGGCATATGACTAACTTTAACTTATGGACCATGAAGAGAGGTGATAGGTGGCTCACTGAGTCAGGCTATAATAAAGCCAGCTGCAATGCTCTAGGTTCTCTTCCTTTGCAGCATGGCCATAGAGAACTTGTGCTAAGATAAAGTAAGTACAAAATCAAAGAATTGGATTGCTGGAGGAATATTGCCACTGAGAGTCTCTTGGGCTTACAGTACACCTAGGATAAGTGAGAAATAAAAATTTTTGTGTTTGTATTTGGAGATTTGGAACCTGCTTGTGGCTGCATTCTATCCTAGCCCATCAAAACCAGCAAAGTATAGACAGTGAAGGAAACATGTTAAATCAGTAAATCAGAATAAGGAAAGAAAAATTACCTGAGAGCGTGTGTTATATATAACATAAATGGCATTATTCTTCACAAATTCTCTTTTATTCTGCTTCCTGGGTTAACATTTCATTTTCCCTGTTTTCCAAGCCATTAAATATTATTCCACAACCTAATGTTTAATGACTGCATAGCCTTATATGGTGATGGTCTATTAAAATTTACTCAACCAATTTTCTCTGCTTAGACAAATAAGTTGTTTAGGATTTTTCAATGTAAACTATGTTGCAATAAACAATATTATAGCCGTATCTTAAATATATCCACAATTACTTCTATAAAATAAATACTGAGAAATAAAATTTCTGGCATAAATGCTATAAAATTCTAAAGCTTCTGCCAAATTACTTGACATAAATATACTAATTTACACTACCATTAATACTATGAGTAATTCTTTATTGTTTAGTATTTTTAAGAATTCTCTTCTAAAATCTTAACAACATTAATTTTATTAATTCTATAAGGATCTGGACACTTAATTTTTCCATGTACAATTTTTAAAATTTGAATCTTCTGCATTAAGTAAATAAACTTGTCAATATTTTCTCAGAGATAACAGAAGTATAAGATACTGTATTCAGTGCAACTCAATAGCTGCATGTTAAGTATGTGTGTGTCTGAGAATCTTTAAAGCATTGAGTCACTTCGCATTACATTCGATTCCTGGATGGGAATTGCAATTCCCAATCTTTAAGGAACATTTCTTATAATTCATATTTTTAAACTGTATCAAATTAATTGTAAGTCATTTACAATTCCAGTTCTGTGAAATTACCTTCTTAGAATCTGTAGCCAACTTAACATAGATGTAGTTCTAGTAAAAGTGTTTGAAAACGTTTTCTTTTTCTTTTTCTTTTGTTTTTTTTAGTCTATGTGTGTGGTAATATATTTAATTTCACTCTTTTTTCGTGTATTTGATGCTTCATATTGTCAACCTCATTCCAACAATGTTATTTATATGATCAGTCTTCTTCCCAATTCCAATATTTATTCATTTGTTTATTTATTTTGAATGTTGATGGAGGACAGAGTAATAAGTCATTTGCTATACCAATTATACAACTATTAAGTCACTTTTGTTGATACATTCGTCATCTGACATATTTTACAGAACACTATAAACCAAAGAAGAAAATTAAAAGTAGGAATTTTAATTAATATGTAGTGAAAACTACATGCACTCATGGGTTATAATCTCCTTGAATTTTTCTCTTTCCCCTATTTTTTCACAAATTCATATATATATATATATATATATATATATATATATATATATAATGACTCTCATAGGGTTTTCAATGTCTGGTTATTTCAGGATTGCTTTGAGAGTGGACTGCCACATCCTTCTCCCATTTTTGTGGTGCTCAGCATCAAACCTAGGTCCTCAGAAAATGCAGAGCAGCATTCTACCAACTGAGCTAAACCCCAACCCTCCTCTATTTGTGTCTGTGTTAGTTCATTTATAATAATATTCTTCAGTTCCATCCACTTTTGCTGCAAATGACATAATTTCATTTTTCTTTATTCCTGAGTAATATTCCATTATTACATGGGCCACAACTTTTCAATTCACTCCTTAGTTCCATTCTTTTGCAACTATGAGGAGTACTACATAAAACATAAAAGTGCAGGTGTCCCTGCGGTATGATGACATGTGTTCCTTTGGGCTTATTCCCAGGAGTGATATAGTTGGGTTTTATGGCAATTCTTAGTTCTTAGTCTTCTACTGTACTTCCATATTGATTTCTAAAGTGACTGAGTTAATTTATAATCCCACCCACAGTGTAAAAGTGTTCCTTTTTCTGCACATCCTTGCCAGCATTTGTTATTATTTGTTTTGTTAATCGTGTCCATTCTTACCAAAGAAGGAATCTCAGTGATGTTTTGATTTGCATTTTTCTAATGGATAAGGATATTGAGCATTTTTTCATGTGTTTATTGGTCATTCATATTTCTTCTTTTGAGAATTATCTGTTCAGTTCCATTGTCCACTTATTTATTGGATTATTTATTAGTTTAGTGATTGATTTCTAAAGTTCTTTGTATATTCTAGAAATTAGTCCTGGCAGATGTGTAAGATGTAAAGATTTTATCCCATTCTGTGGATGCCCCTTTTACTATTGTTGATTGTTTCCTTTGCTATACAGAAGCATTTTAATTATATGTCATTCCATTTGTTGGTTTTTGGTGCAGTTCCCTGGGCAACTGGAGTCTTGTTAAAGAATCGCTTACCAATGCCTATGTGTTGGAGCATCTTCCTTAACTTTTCTTCTAGCAGTTTTAAGGTTTCTGGTATTATGCTGAAGTTTCTGATCCAGTTTGAGTTGACATTTTTACAGATTAAAAGACATGGATTTGTTTTCTTTTTTCTGCAAATGGATATCCAATTTCCCCAGCACCATTTGATAAAGAGTCTGTCTTTTCTCCAGTGAATGTCCATAGCCCCTTTGGCAAAGATCAGATGGTTGTAATTTATAGGTGTATCTCTGGGTCTTCCATTCTATTCTACTCATATTCATTTCTACTTTTGTGCCAGCATCAGGCTGTTTTTTCCACTATGGCCTTGTAGTATAAATAGAAAAAGAAAATATACTTCCATATCCACTCTATGAAGCCAGCATCATCCTGATAGCAAAACTAGAGAAGTACTCTAAAAAGAAAAACTAATTACCCCTTTCCCTGATCAACATTGATACAAAAAATCCTTCATAAAATTCTGACAAACTGAATTCAGCAACACATTAAAAATATCATACACTGTGGTCATGTAGACTTCATTCCATAGATGCAAGACTGGTTCAACATATGAAATTAAATTAACGTAACTCAACATATCAAGAGACTTGCAGACAAAAATCATATGGTCATTTCAATGGATTTTGAGAAGACCTTTGACAATGTGTATTATCCTTTTGTGAAAAAGTCCTGAATAAATTAGGCATAGAACAAACTTATCTCAAAAGCATGAAGTCTATCTATGAGAAACCTATGTTTGTTAGGTGCCGTCAGGTCGGTATCTGACTCATAGTGACCCTCTCTACAACAGGGGAAACACTATTGTCAGTGCTTCTCTGCTGTTCACAGGGTTTTCAATGGCAGATTGATTTTTGGGAGGGGGTTGCCAGGTCCTTCTCCCAAGCCTACACCTTCTGGTGTTCCCAGGCGGTCTCCCATCCAGGTACTAACCAGGCCTCACCCTGCTTAGCTTCCGAGATCTGGTGGGATTGGATGCCACAGGGCTATGGCTGCAGGCTGAGAAACCTATAGGCAACATCATATTAAATGGGAAAAAAATTGAAAGTATTCCCTCTAAGATCAGGAGCAAGATAAGGATGTCCAGTCTTTCCACTTTTATTCAATATTGTTATTGAAGTTATACTCAGAGCAAACAGGCAAGAGAAAGAAATTAAAGAAAAACAGATAGGGAAAGAAGAGGTCAAACTATCCTTATTTGCAGATGACATAGCCCAATACCTAAACGACCTGAATATGCTGCTAGAAAACTCTGAGAGCTTATTAGTCGCTTCAGCAAAGTAGCAGGATACAAAACACTCAAAGATCAGTTGCCTTCTTTTTTCACAATTGTGAACTGGAAGAGAAGGAAATCAAGACAATAATACCATTCACAATAGCCTTCTAAAAATTTAAATAATTTGGAATGAATCTAATCAAAGAACATAAAGACTTCTACCATGCAAACTTCAAAACACTGAAGTAAGAAATAGTAGAAGATACTAGAAGATGAAAGGACCTCTCTTGCTCATGGATTGGGAGAATTGGCTATTCTTCCAAACTGATGTACAGACTTAATCCCATCCCCATCAAAATTCTAATAGCACACTTTTCAGAAATAGGAAAACTATCTTAAAATTCATATGGAAGCACAAAATACCACATATAGCCAAAACAAGACTTTGCATCAAAAATCATGCAGGAGGTATCCCAATTCCAATATTTAGAAAAACATTTTGGATACATTAAATTGAATCAAATTTCTTTCTGATATCATCAAATGTGGCTACAAGCTGTGTTAAATTGTATAAAAATAATTATTTCTAATGCTATTCTTCTCTAAATTGGGGTACTGTATCAAAAAATATTTCTCGAAACTGAATGAAAGTGGGCCAATCTTCTACTGAATCATAGTGACATGGGTGTGTAGTGTTCATCATTCTAGTTACTCTTTCATAAATCCATGGATTTCCTTACTGGGGTTTAGCTCAGCTGGCAGAGTGCCACTCTCCACTCTATAAGGCCTCAAGTTCAATCTCCAGCACCACAGAAATGGAAGAAGGGCTTGGCAACCCACTTTTGAAAAAATTCTGAAACAATCAGTCATTGAAAACTGTATAAATAGCAGAAGAGCACTGACAGTACAGGGTATGACACAGTGTTGTGGAGTGTTTCATTCTGTTATATGTATGGTTGCTGTGATTCAGCCCCATCTCCACAGCACCTAACAACAATCTATGCCATTTAACTCCCTATGTACTATTTTTAACAAATAACTACTAGATAACATCAACTATGGCTACATTATTTACCAATGAATCCCTGAAGCCAAGCACTGTGTTTAACACATACTATGTTTATTATGGTTTGCTCACTGTTGTAAATTATGGACACTCTACAGTAATGTAGAACATTAATACTGGTTTACTCCATCTATATGGAGTTAGCTGCTATTTGAGTCTCCCATCTTCCCTCCCTGCTACCCTTTATAATCTCTAGTGATCACTATTCTTCTATTCTGTGCTTCTATAAAATCAACATTTTTAGCTTTCACATATGAGAACACATGGTATTTATGTTTCTTTGTCTAGATTGTTTTGGTTAATATAATGCAACACAGTACAGTAAGTATAAATTACAAAATTAATTTATATTTTGGAAAGACTTAGAAAAGAGGAATTTAATGCTTCTTAATAGAAATAAATGATAAGCATTTAATGATATGGGTATATTAAAAACTGCGTTTTGATCATTTCACATTTCACACATGTATTAAATTATGGCATTATTTCCCATAATTTACAATATAGGATTGTAATTTATTTCAAATTATTCCCAATAATTTACAATAAAAGTAATAATACAATTTTAGGTAAAGAATTAAAAGAAATAAGTAAACATTCTTGTGAAACTCAGAGCCTGGTTGGAGAGAATCTTTTAGGTAGATATACACTATATGGAGAATAGGGAAGTGTAACAATGATGTACCAGGGAAGGAGGTGGTATTGCAGAAAATAATTCAACTCAGGAATGGCTTATGAATGTAATCATACATACAAACAAGTCAGAAAGATTGGCTCATTATCACATTGATTTGAAAAGACACCTTCAAGTGTCAAGTTAAGTTTCAGGCCCTATGTGGTAGAACTACATAGAAAAAGTGACATGTCCAATAAAAACACATTTTTTTTTTTTTTGGTTTTCCTTTTCATGCCCAAAATGTGTGCTTTCTTTTTAAAGTACTAAATTTTAATTCTTAAAGCCTCAGCATACTATTTCACATTCTTTTTTCAGATTATGAATTTTGCTGAACTATTTCTAATTTTGGGAGAAAGACTTGGCAACCCACTCCCAAAAATCAATGAGCCATTGACAACCTTATGAATAGCATAGAAGCACTGACAATATAGTGTTTTATCTGTTATACATAGGGTAGCTGTGAGTCAGACACTGACTCGATGGCACTTAACAACCACAACATTTCCAATTTATTTCTACTGTACCAGGTTTCCTGTACTGGTTGTGATAGGACTGTCAGAGGTTAAACTTCAATACAGTGAACAGGATTCTCTTCTGCTCAGGGCTGACTTATCAAGGCAGGGAATGAAGTGACTGAAGTGAGTTTATCAATATTAAAGTAAAAGTAACCTAAACTCATACCTATTTCACATGACCATTGCCAGAGTTGAGTTAATAAGAACAAGATTTTTTTAAAAAATTAACCTACTTCTCCCATCATGTGAAAGAAAAATTATAAATATAACATTCATGCAATCGATGATCATCAGGGAGATGTCATGATTTCATGAGATTCAGAAAGTTTATAATTCTGAGACTCATTAACTAAAATGATCTGGCATTTTTAAACCATATATATGAATATAAATATATATATATGAATATGAATATATATATGAAATCACATAAGAGAGGAGAGAGAAGTTATGAGTATTAATATATGAGCTTCAAAGAATGGTATAGCTCTAGTTAAGAGGAATCAAAGCCTTCTCTTTTTGTCATCTTGGAGTCTTTCCTCTTCCGCCAAGTGTGCATCAGGGCTGTATCCTTTCACCATACATCTTCAATATCTATGCTGAGCAAATAATCCAAGAAGCTGGATTTTATGAAGAAGAACTTGGCATGAGGAGTGGGAGAGAACTCATTTACAACCTGAATTTTGTAGATGACAAAACTCTGCTTGCTGAAAGTGAAGAGTATTTAAAACATTTACTGATAAAGATCAAAGAACATAGCCTTCAGTAAAGATAGTGTCTCAACAGCAGCAAAATAAAAATCCTTGAAAATTGGTCAGTAAGCCACTTCATGATAATTGGAGAAAATATTCATGTTGCACAAGACTTTGCTTTACTTGTTTCTGCCTTCAACATCCATGGAAGCAGTAGTCAAGAAATCAAAAGCTGCATTGCATTAGAAAAAGCTACTGCAAAAGACCTCTATAAAATGTTGAAAAATAAAGATGTCACATTGAAGATAAAGGTGTGCCTGATTCATGCCATGATATTTTCAGTTGCATGATATGCTTGTTAAAGCTGGACGTTGAAAAAGGGAGACAGGGGAAGAATTGATGCTTTTGAATTATGGTGCTGGAGACAAATATTGAATGTACCATGGACAGCCAAAGAACTAATAGATCTGTTCTGGAAGAAGTGCAACTAGAGTGCTCCTTGGAAGCAAAGATGGTTACGCTGGGTCTGATGTATTTTGGACATGTTGTCAGGAGAGACCAATCCCTAGATAAGGATTCATGTTTGCATAGTGGTAGGCCAACAAATAAAAAGAACTTCAATCAGATGGATTGACACAGTGTCTACAACAATGGGCTTAAACATGGAAAAGATCGTGTTCCTAGCATAGAGTATCTCTTTCTATTGCATAAGATTGCTATGAGTTAGACCCAACTTTATGGCACCTAACAACAATAATGATTTCACTAAATCCTATCACAAATCAATTTCTAAAATAATTATTTTTTAAATTTAAAAATAAAAATTTCAAACTCATAATCATCATTACCACTACCAAATATATTTATTTAATGCTTCAACATTTGTGTGCTCATTAGAAGAGATGCCATTTTGTTAAGAGTGTGCAAGAGATTCTAGAACCAAAGCTCTAAATTCAGAATCTGACGCTATCACTTTCTATCCATTACTTTAGGGGAATTGTCTAGTTCTCTTTACCTCAATTTTCCAACCAAAATAGTGTCTATATTATAAGTGCTTTGGAGGGATTAAATAAATTAGTAGACATTAGACAAATGGAACCTGACACACACTTCAATAAAAGTTATTACATTAATACCACAACATAATAAGAAAATTTTACTTTTCTGACCATGCATGTCAGAAAAATAAACACTGTAGATTCACAGTAAGAGCCCAAAGAACAAGTAGTTGTACAAGAAAAGTAAAAGTTAATGTATAACAAAATTCTATAATATTCTGGAGGGCTTCTCTCCCTACCTTTTCCCAAAAAATGTGAATTTTGAGGTCAGAATATCAATCTGCTGATGGAATAGATTAGTACTTTCTTGAAAATGTTAAAATATTTATTTCAGAAACTCTGTGATAGGAGTGTTGATAATTATTTAAGCATATGAGTCAATATTCTCTAGTACAACCAGAGAGATAGGAATCAATACATTAGTTTAATGTCAAAGTTAGACATGCAGTTTTAAAAATAGGAAATTGCTTTTTGAATGGAAAATAAAATTACTTTTTCTCAAAGTTGAAGATTCTTTCAGACCTTCAGTTATCCCCTCATGACTGTTTTGGGTGTACCACATCTTTTGGACTACTGGGTTGTTATTTAATGGTTTGGGTTTGGGTCATTTATAATATTCATTGACTAAAAATTTTATTCCTCCCTTGAAGCAGCACTTTCTCTCTTTACGTACTTCTCTCATCATGTAAAATATACATAATTGATTGCTGAATGTGTTGTATTGTTTGTGAAATAGTAAGTAAACAGTTATGTAAGTACCTTTTCCCACCAGGATTACTTTCATTATATCATTTTAACTTCAACTATTACAGGGTATAGAATGGAGTTTTTACACAAATTTTGACTAATCCTCTTTTAAAATAAGTAAAAATTCTGCATTTATGTTATCTTCACAGAGTTTGCAACATCTGGACCAGTTGCCTTTCTCTAAGAAATACCAACACTTGTAAGAAGGGACTTGACAGTCTCATGTTAGTAAACCAGTGCTCATCTTTCCTATTTTTGTAGAGACAAGTAAGACAGCAAAGAGCAGTTCAATTGTTAATACTCTAGTCTTTTCCCCCCCACTTATACCTTCAAGTGGTTTGCCCCCATCCAACACCACCTTAGGAACTACAAGGCACTTGGTCAGTGAGCAGCCATGTATATATCTAAAAGTTGAAGAGAAATGAGTATCTTGGACATGCCTACTGAGTGAAGTATCCTGTACTTCCTCCTTTCTATGTATCAAAGTTGTGTGAATGCCCTTGAATTGAAAGGTTACAACTGCCAAACCTAGCTCATCTTGAGCCACTTGGCCAGTACCTGCCTCAGGAACACTGTCTATTTGCCCACAAGACTCTAGGGATGACAGATAAATAAACAAAAGATGACCCTTTTAGTTAGGGCAGGAGTGCTTTGGAAAATGCAGAAACCTAGGATTTGGGGAGAATGAAAGCTTTACATCCCTGGGAAGCATTGAAACATATTTTTTGAAAAATGTTTGGACACTTGCCTTATAAAAGACACTGACTTTCTATCACTATTGTCTAGATATTTAGAAAAAATTCAACGAACAGAACTTTCAGTCAAATAGAGGGACATTATTTTTATGAATGTCTCTTATTTCTTGAGGACAGGGGCAAAAGATAGAGGTCCAAAACTAGAAAAATGAATATTATCAAGTAACAAATTAAAGTAAAAAATCATTAAATAACACCTATTCTGGTTTTTTATTTTGATAAATATGCCTTCATAATGATATAACTGAAAAATATGTGCAAGGTTAAAATTATATCAAAGGAAATTGTTTTAACTATTGTTAATGTCTATATATCTTATAATGGCAAGTGATTTTTAACTGAGTAATACAATATATGAAAAATTTGTAATTTTTGTATTTAAATGGGTTTTCCTTGTTTTATTCCAGAAAATAATAATAATGTTATCAAATTTTTGCACAATTTGTATTGAACTGCTAGTAATATATAAAATAATTTAAAAATAAAGTGTACTTATATTGAAAATATAGTAATACAGTTATTTTTATACACATAAGTTAAATCCAATATAAGTCATGCACAGATTTTCAAAAAGATGTTTGTCTTATAAATTATTCACAATTTCCTAACATTAAAAGGCAAATGCAAATTCTCAGTGGTAAATATAACACATACATAAATGTTATTTAGAGTTTTTGAAGTAAAGATAAATTTTCAATTTTCAATAACATATCCAAATATTTAAAAAAATAACATTTTCAATCTCATGTGCTGCCCATTTAATGAACTGATACCTTATTAACAATGCTCATTATTTTTTGACATGCACACAAATATATGTATAAACTTGAGTAATAAGATTTTTAATGTTAAACTGTTTCTTGCACACAGTGTAATTGTTGACAGTTTCTCACTAATTCTCAACTTACAAATTGGAACACCTGAAGAAATAAGAATATGGAAACTTGGCCCAACTATGGAAGGGAATATTCAATGAAGCAAGAATGTGTTACATTCATGGTATCTGAAAGTTAATTAATCTTTTGCTTACTGGAGCATTTCTACCATGTGAATATTATCTAAAATTTAAAGTATTGTTGTATGAATCAAACACTGTTAAAAGAAAATCTGTGTACTTCTAAGGCATTAAGATGAAGTGTCTTTTTCTTTGAAAGATGTAAAGGAACAGAGGTAAAGAAGTATTTCTTTGAGCTTTAAACAGCGTTAGGCTGTTAGTTGCTTTGATAGTACAAGTCTTGCTGTTTTAATATTGAGTTAAGATCTTGGACAAACAAGTCATACATACTCTTTGCGATGTATGTACATATATCTTTAAGATATATATGTACATATATGAATATTTATGACTTGTGTGTATGTGTATGTATGTGCATTTATATGTGCATATATATATTTAACATATACAGAGGACTTGCAACATCTGGGTCAGTTTGTCTTTCTCTAAAAAATACCAATATTTGTAAGAATGTATTTTTCTTTTATATATATTGCTTTTTTGTGCCACATCCAATCATGTTTACTAAGGTCTGAAGAGGATACTGGTTGACACAATTATCCTTATTCCTTGGCCCCTACACTAAAGAGAAGGTACTGAACTTCAGAGGAATATCATTCAAAGTTCCTCTCTATACTCCAGATTCATCAAGACTCAAAGTTGGCTGATAATCGGAGTCCAACTTGCGGTAGGAAATTTGATGGAAAAAAAACATGGTTCAAAGCACACTATGAAGTGTTGTAGACATCTAACAGTTCTCTGAAGAATACTCTTAGGAAACTGATTAATTAGCCAATACTTGGATACCTGGATTTGGGCACATTACATTGCATGGACAGAGGAGAAGTATAAATAACCTCCGCCTAAGTAAAAATCAAGTCAAAACAAGAGACTTACTTGATCTTACAGTACGCACTCTTGCTTCTCCTAACACTAACTCTCTCTCAAACTCTAAAAGGTACAAAATTAGAAGAGATAAGAATCAGAGTGTGGGCAAGACTAGGGAAAGATCAAATCATCTCTCCCTCTTTTTCACATTGCTGATCTTGAATCCATGATCAAATGTGGACTTCTAGAAAGCAAAAATTTAAAAGTGGATGCAAGATTAAAGTTGTGATTTAGTCAAATTGTTCTTTTGTAAAATAAGAAGCATTTTCAAAGTGCATATAAAATTAGATTATTGTACTCGGTACTGTTATGTAGTTGCAAGAGATTTTTATTATGTTTTAACCTAATCATAGGAGATAAAATCTTTCTATATTGTGCCCTATTTAGTCCAGTGCATTCAATAACATAATTGCCTATTTAGTAAACCTGTTGACATTTTGCTTTTCTCAATTTTTTCTAGTATAAAAATGATATCATCCTCACTCAATTTCCATAGACTTTCTTCAGTATTTCCTAAAGATATTTCATTAAAGTGTGAGATTTATATTTATACTCATATATGACCTTACTCCATATTCCTCAATATTTCCTTAAGATGTATTTACTCAATATTTCCTTGACATGTATATTTTGTAAATGTAAGTTTTACAGTGTCAAATTTTACTTCACTAAAATGCACAATGGCATAACTTTTAAAATCCACTCTTTATTTTTCTAAATTTAGTTTTCATGAAAGGAAGATAAATAAAATTTTGAAGAATTTTTGTGGCACTTATTGTTAAATATAGAAATGTAACTCTTAAAGAGAACCAAAAAAGAATAGGTCAGAGGATGCTTTAAGTTACAAAGAAACCCAAGAAATACCATGCTGTTTATATTAAGTCAAATGCTAAACACTATTGGTATAATCTAACAAAACCTTTAAACTTGTGACAGACATACCATAAAATGAACTCTAAATAAATGGGTATAGTACACTCTCACTGAATAAAAGTGATGCCTATATGTTATTTCTCACCAAAGCAACATTTCAAACAAGATGGGATGTCACTCCTATGTATATGCTATGCTATATGGCAAAAGTGAAATGGTTCCATTACCATTATTGTCATCACCATCACTAGGTCCACACATAATAATCTTTTAAATGTTTTATTATAAAATCCTTTTTTTCTACTGCATAATTTTATTTTTCTTATTTACTCTTTTTAAATTTTATGCATGAATACTTTGTAACTGAGTAAAAATAGAAAATAACTATTTTATGGAAAATTACAAAATCACAGAGAAACACATAATTGTTAATATAGGTGTTTTTATTTAAAGAGTAAAGATGTATGCAAAAATCTTCCTCCCTTTTACAAAAGATGGGGAATATTTTTTTCCTGGAAGCAAGTGAAATACTGAAGTATCAATATTTTTACATCCTTTAAATATGAAAACATTAAGCTAGTCAGAGACTTGTTTTATGATTATGAATGCTAAAACATTTTTGTGCTATTTCAAAGATACACTAATTCTTTATATAAGGAGGTAGCATAAAATGATGAATGCAACAAACAGTAGAACTCATGAAAGATTTGGAGACACAACCCCTTAAAAGAAATTCTTGAGTATCACCATTAATCTGGGGACAAAACAGTTAATTTTTTTTTCCTAATTAACTGACATGGATTGATACCAAAATGAGTGTGATTATTTGATTCTTGTGAAGACTAACCACACACAATATTTCTGGATAATTTGCTTCATTTTCTCAATCCCAACACAAAATTTCAGACTTCAGGCTAGCAAAATATGTATAAAAGTTAGCTCAATGTAAACCTTACATGGAAAAAAATTTTAAACAAAAGTAAGCTTTTCATTTTCTTGTACTTGAAATGTACAAATGATTATCAAAAATTTTATCTGTCTTCTTTTGAGTATATTCTAAATTTCATGAAAATTTCATAAAAATTGAATAAAGAATGAATAGAATGAATTAAATTTTCTTTCATAACAAAAGTTATTTTTTAATAGAAGACTGTTGTTAGGTGCCGTCGAGTCGGTATCTGACTCATAGCATCCTCCTAGGGCTTTCAATGGCTGTTTCGGGATTGCCTTGGGAGTGGATTGCCAGGTCCTTCATTTTTGTGGTGTGGAAATTGAACTCGGGACTTCAGAGACTGCAGCGCAGCGCTCTACCAACTGAGCTAAATCCCAGCCATTCCATAAATTTTGGGACCTCAGAGACTGCAGCTCAGCGATCTACCAACTGAGCTAAATCCCAGCCCATAGTACATTATACTGCATAAAATGATGGTGAGAGAGGTGAAGGAATAAATAGCATCTGATCATATATGAGAACTATGTGTTCAAATTATGATGAAGACTAAAACAAAAACTGCAAAAGAAAGAAAATGAACACAATGCATTTTTTTAAATGGCAGCAGAGAGAGTGCTCAAAGAAGAAAAAATGTTTCATTTTAGAGATCTAAAAGAAATTTGGGTGTTCTTTTCCTTAAAAACATATATACATATAAATGAGACATAAATAAAATCTGTCCTCTTGGCTAAAACTTTAACATGTTTCAAAAACATTTTAAATCTAAAAGTCGAGATTCTTAAGTTCTTGATATATCAGAAGAACATATATATTTTTAAACAATTAAGTGACTGGTCAATTCCCTAAGGCATAAGAGGGTGGTGCAAAACCTTTATAGCTACTTACTTGTTATCTGAAGTTCAGGCTTCTATGTAATATCCCATATTGTTATTCTACTTGGATATTCTTAAAGTCACAGTGCCCAAATTGTGCAAATAATTTGTCTGTGTTTATAAAAAAGTAAAAATGAAAGATGCAAATTTTATTACTTACATGTATTTACTGTAGAGCTTAAAAGGGCTTAATGCAATATAAATGAACTAACAAATTCATGCTGAAATCTTGTAGCATAGCATTTAAAATTATGATTTAAGTTTATCAGAAAAGGACATCAGAGATCCATCTTCTCCTCCTTGTCCCTAAGATCCCTGCTTATGAGTCATTCCAAACTACTATTTAGAAAGGTCATTATGACTCAGAATAATTCTTATGTGAAATTCCTTACTATGAGCTAACACTAAACAGAAATAGCTAGGAAAGTGTCTTTTCTTTCTTTTTTCTTTTGTTTGTTTTAAAGTATTACACATGAATCATAATTGAAGACACCTTTACTAGCAGAAGGTTGATCTTCAAATATGACTTTATATACCTCTCTAATTTATTTTAAATTCATCTCCCAAAACAGCTTTAGAAAAGCTGGGTGTGGTGGCACATGCCTCTAATCCCAGTACTAGGAAGCAAAGGCATGGGGATCTCAAATTCAACCCTAGTCTGGATTAAATAGTAATTTTCAGGGTAGCCTGAGCTACATAATAAAATACTGACTCAAAAAAAAATAGAGAAATAAAGAGAACTCATTTAATGCTGTTGACTAGAAGGAAAGGGCATGGATATACAGGCCAGGTGGTGCTACCATCCAATTCTTAAAAGAGTTTGCATATTGGAAATAGTTTAGGTAATAAAATATTTTCTTTGAATTCTGAATATTATTTCTGATAGATTATATTATATTAAGCCTGTTATCTTTGTTAAAACTCTGACAAAGCATTATCCAAATGATAGCTGTTTGAATGGAGTTAACCGGAGTTGAGTCAAAGGAAAGTAGTCATGTGTCTGTTTCTTAAGGGACTCTGTTCTAGTGCTTACTTTCATTTCTCTCTGTCTTGCTCTCCTTTTTCCTTTCTTAATTTTTCATTTTATATTCTTGAGCCAGCCTCTCACTAGGTAGCCCCAGGTGGACTTGAACTTGACATCCTCCTGCCTCTGGTTCCGCAGTGCTGAGCTCTGGGATTATAAACATGCACCACCACACCCTGATCATTGCATTTCACTATACATGAAGCCCTGTGCATCACTCCCTCTTTACAGTGAAGGCATGTTTTGCATTTATCTCTCAGTTTAGTTTTCATTTTCTCTCTGAAACATATTGTAAACTTCACTAAGCCATTTGATATAGAACTATTAGGTTAAAAATTTAGACTGTCATAAACTTCATATTTTTACTAAGTTATTATAAAAGAAAAGCTTAATCTTCAATACTACTTGCTTAGATGAATTACAGCATTGTTAGGTGATCTTGTCTCTCATTCCAATCAAGTCAAATAAGTAAATATGGGGAAAATGCTGGTTATATTACTGCAAATGTGACTGAAATGGATTTTCAGTATTTCTTGATAGAGCTTGCTAGCTACAGGCAAGACAAATACAAAGCAGTATCATTCATTTGCTTGTACTTCATTTTGTATCAAAGTACTGTAAAAATATTTACTGTGATTTAATTTTAAACATGCTTTATCATCGTATAAAAATGTTGATGGTGTATGCAACATCATAGGTAAACTGATAAAAATTTCAGCATGAAAATAAAGATTTATCTTTATTTGATAGGTTAAAATTTACTTTTTCCTCTTTTATCAAAAAAGGTTAGTGATAATTTATTTACACCTAAAAATTGAAGGACATAGGAAGGCCAGTCAATGTAAAAGGTTTTTTTAAATAAATAATTTTGCCTTCAGTTGTACCACCCTGGCAACTGACCCCTTCAGATCTTGGAAGTGAAGCAGGGTTGGGAGTGATTAGTACTTGGATGGGAGACCACTTGGGAATATCAGGTGCTGTACATTTTGGAGAATATTAGGGCAGCCTACTCCCCAAAACAATCAGCCATTGAAAACCTTATGAATACTAGAGAAGCACTGACAAACTGCCAGGCCTGGCACAGTGTCTGGCAGTGTCTCATTCTGTTGTACATAGAGTCACTGTGAGTGGGACCCCACTCAACGGCATCTAACAAAAACAAAAAATAAATCTAAACAATATATTAAATATCATACATTGAAAAGAGGATAACTTATTTTCTAGAATTCAGATAACATTTTAACGAGTTTAAGAGTAAAAAGAAATGCAAGAAAATTTAAAAGATGCAAAGACAGTAAATACTTATCATTGATTAAAAATCAATAGCCTGGAAAAGAGAAATCAAATGATTGCAACAGATAAAACAATGGATATCTTTTAGCATGTGTCATAATTACATGTAAGTACAGTTTTACTATACATTTCTAGAAGTGGAACTGGTAGGTAGAAGTGCATGTTGTTGTTGTTAGGTGTTATTGAATTGGGTCCAACTCATAGCAGCCCTACATAGAGCAGAGTCACTCCCCACTTCTGTGCCAGGCACACATGATCTTATTCTTGTTTAAGCCCATTGTTGAAGACACTGTGTCAATCAATCTAGTGGAGGGTTTTCCTGTTTCTCATTGACCTGCCACTCTCCCAAATATGATGTCCTTCTCCAGGGATTGGTCCTTCCTGACTACATGTAACAAATAAGTAAGACATAGTCTAGCCATCCTTGCTTCCAGGCACTCTGGTTGTATTTCTAGGACAGATCTATTTATTCTTCTTGCAATCCATGGTATATTCAATATTTGTCTCTAGCACCATAATCCAAAAGCATCAATTCTTCTCCTGTCTCCCTCATTCAATGTCCAGTTTACACAACCATATGATGCCATTGAACTTATAATGGCATGAGTCAGGTGCACCTTTGTCTTCAATGTAACATCTTCACTTTGCAAAACTTTAAAGAGGTTTTTTTTCCCCACAGATTTTCCCAAATCAATGCATCACTGGATTTTTTGACTGCTGCTTCCACAGATGTTTATTGTAAACCCAAGTAAAGCAAAATCATGGACACCCTCAATCTTTTCTCCATTTATGGTGAAGTTTTATACTGACCCATTTGTGAGTATTTTTGTTTTGTTGATGTTGAGTTGCAATCCATAATGAAGGCTATGTTCTTTGATTTTCATCAGTAAATGTTTCAAATCTTCTTCACTTTTAGCAAGCAGAGTTGTGTCATCTGCATAATGCAGGTTGTTAATGAGTCTTCCTCCAATCCTTATACCTCATTCTTCTTCATAAAGTCCAGTTTCTCAGATTATTTGCTCAGAATAGAAATTGGAGATATGGTGAAGGTATGACAGCCCTGAAACACACCGTTTTCAACTTTAAACCAAGCAGTGTTTCTTTGTTCTATTCAACTCACTGCCTCCTGGGCTATGTACAGATTCCTCATGAGTATAATTACATGCTCTGGTATTCCCATTCTTCACTGTGTTATCCATAATTTATTATGATCCACACAGTCAAATTCCTTTGCTTAGTCAATAAAACATAGATAAATATTTTTCCGATATTCCCTGCTTTCCACTAATGTCCATCTGACATCGGCAGTGATGTCCATTGTTCCCCACTCTCTTCTGAATCTGGCTTGATTTTCTGTCTTTTCTGGCTTGAGTTCCCTGTCTACATACTGCTGCAGTTGCTTTTTAATGATTTTTAGTAAAATTTTGCTTCCATGTGATATTAATGATATTATTTGATAGTTTCCACATTCAGCTGGATTCCCTTTCCTGGGAATAGGCACAAATGTGGATCTCTTCCAATCAGTTGACCAGATAACTATTTTCCAAATCTTTTGGCATAAGCAAGATAACCCCTCCAGTGCTCCATCTGTTTGTTGAAACATCTCTATTAGTATTCCATCAGTTCCTGGTGCCTCATGTTTAGCCAATTCCTTCAAGCCAGCTTCTACTTCTTCTTTCAATACCATTGGTTCCTCATCATATGCAATCTCTTGAAATGGTTGGTCATCTATTAATTCTTTTTTGTGTAATGATAATGTGTACTCCTTCCATCTTTTATGTTTTCTGTGTTGTTTAATATTTTTCCTGTAGAATCTTTTCCTATTGTCCCTTTAAGGCTTGAATTTTTTCTTTGATTCCTTAAGATTGAGAAAAACAGAGCATGTTCTTCCCTTTTGGATTTCTGTCTCCAGCACTTTGCACATATCATTAAAATATTGGAATTTATTTTCTCAAATTGCCTTTTTAAATCTTCTGTTTAATTCCTTAACTTCATCATATCTTCCTTTTACTTTATCAGGTCAATGTTTGAGTGCAATTTTCAGAGTCACTTTTAACATATAATTTGGTATTTTCTTTTTTTCCTGTGTTATGTAATAACTTTTTGCTTTCCTCATGAGTGATATCTTTGATACATGCCACAACTTGTTTGATCTTTGATTATTAGTGTCTAATGCATCAAACCTGTTCTTGAGGTGGTCTCTAAACTCAGGTGGGATATACTCAAGGCTTGGCTCTTGCACACTTGTTCTAATGTTCCTTAGTTTCAGTGTGAACCTGCATATGAGCAGTTGATGACTTGATCTACATTCAGTACCTAGTCTCATTCTGACATTTGATATTGAGCTTTTCTATCCTCTCTTTCCACAAAGGTAGTCATTTTGGTTCCTGTATGTTCCACCTGGGGAATCCCATTTGTAGAGTTACTGTTACTATTGGTGAAAAAAATGTATTTGCTATGAAAAGTCATTGGTCTGACAAAATGTTTCTGTCAACAAAGCCATATTTTCCAAATACTGAGCCGTTCTCTTTATCTCCAACTTTTGTCTTCCAGTCAGCAGTAATTATCAATCCATCCTGATTATATGTTTGATCTATTTCAGTTTGCAGAAGCTGATAGAAATCTACCATATCTTCATTTGTGGCCTTAGTGTTAGGTGCACATATTTGACAAATAGTCATATTAACTGGCATTCCTTGTAGGCATATAGATATTCTACCACTGACAGCATTGTACGTCAGGATAGATTCTGAGATGCCTTTTTGAAGCTGAATGTAACCCCACTTCTCTATAACCTCTCATTCTAGCATAGTAGACCATATAATTATCTGATTCAAAATGGCCCATACCAATCCGTTTTAGCTTACTGAAGTCTAGAATGTTTATGTATTCCATTTCCCTTTGACAATTTCTAATGTTTCTAGATTCATACTACATACAGTACATGTTCCAAATACTGATGGATGTTTACAATTGTTAGTTCTCATTTTGAGCTGTGCCACATCAGGTAATGGAGGTCTCTGGGTCTTTACTCCTTTCTGTAATTAAGGTTTACTCTACTTTGAGAAGATATCTCTTCCCCAGGTGTCTCTTTAATGCCTTGCAACATGGTGGGTTCATTTTCCATCACTATATCTAACAGTTTTTCTCTGTTATTCATAGGGTTTGCAATGACTAATTGTTTCAGGAGTGAATTAACAATGTCCTTCTCCCTAGTCTGTCTTAGTATGGAAGCTCAAATGACATCTTTCAACCATGGGTGACACCATGGTTTCAATATCACAGCAACACACAAGCCCCCAAAATATGACAAACTGTTAGATATGTGGGAGTTAAGTA
Organism: Pedetes capensis; assembly: GCA_007922755.1. NCBI lineage: Eukaryota > Metazoa > Chordata > Mammalia > Rodentia > Pedetidae > Pedetes > Pedetes capensis. Next base: position 80,473 of record VMDO01002722.1, on the reverse strand, counting down.
TCTTTATAAGTTTATGAATTAAAGGCTCACCATATAGACAAGAGAATTTCAAAATAGCATAATATTTTTAATTTATCCGGCAGGAGAATGAAGAAAAAATTATTTCATTTTTGTTAGTATAAAAATCTAAGCTATAAGTTTTTGTCTGAGCACAGATATATTTATATACTATAGGCTTTTATCCCTGGGATTTAGCTCAGTTGATAGAGCACCACACTTCAGTCTCTGAGGTCCCAAGCTTGATTCTCAGCACCCCCAAAATAGAAGGATGTGGCAATCTACTCCAAAGTCAATCCCAAAACAGTCAGCCATTGAAAACCTTACGAGGGTTGTTATGAGTGGAACATGACTCCACAGCACCTAACAACAACAACATAGGCTTTCATCATGACTTAACACAAGATATTATAAATTTTTCAAGTTAAAAATTAATAATTATAATTTATTTTTAATGTATTAGTTGGTACCTTAGCAAGTAAATTTCAGATCAAAGTCTATCATTTTCCATGTGCTAATTAATGCCCTTTAACTTTCAGAACAAATCAATAAGGATAGTAAATAAAAATAAATTAATTAAATTACTAAATATATTCACTGTTATATTTAATTCATGGTGAACAATACATAAAATATCTGAAACGTTGTGTCCAAATCTCATCCCTTATTTTAATATGCCTTCAATCAATAGCTATATTCCTGGAAATTATCCATATAACAAAAAATTCTGAGATACATTTACATTTCATGAGTTGGATGAATTTGGATCCAAGTCATTTATTTTATACTACCTTAAAGATAAATGTACATAATCAGTAAGTTATTTTTATGCACATATTTTCATGAAATAGGATAATGAAAAGTATTCCTATTAAAGATCATCCACATTTTTATTTACAATCAATTAAATCATTTTCTTCAACTCTAATGTATTACTTAGCAAAAAAGGAGAAATTTCAAAGTTTTATAAGCATTAAATTGGCAGCAGAGGTGAAAATATATCTTATTAGTGTGTGACTAGCTTCATGTGTTCTTAATAAATGTGTCAAATATTTATAAAGGCTATATTTGGATGATTATTTAGTTAAAAACAAATCATTTTTAGGTTTTATTTATTTCTGCAATAAGTTACATGAAAAACATCATCAGTTAATCTTCAATTTCAATTTGCAGGGTTCCTCTCCCCCTATTATCAGGTTTTCTTGCTTAAATCCTCATTTTCCTTCAGATATTTAATCAACTACATCTTAAAGTTTGCCATTCTACTGCTTTCAGAAGGCTTTGAGTATATGTAGATATAAAGAAAATATAGCTTCAATTTGACAGGTTTAACACAGTGTAAACTGAAATATACACTGCAGTCACCTTCTCTTTAATTGTGAAGTAAGGAATTCATTCTTCTTAGTTATTACAAGAAAAAATAATTTTTATAAAAACAAGTACTGAATAACTTTAGCCTCCTAAGAAATGTGGATAGTATCCTTTCTCATTTTATAATTTTGTTTTTGTACTGTGATGAATTATCTACTCAAATCCTTTGGGAAGTATCTATACCTATCCTTCCTTCAAATTATTATTTATTTAAAATTTAGCTGTGGCATTGATGGATAGAGAAAATTCAAGGAATTCTTATGAAAATTCCTGAATTTATTTGCAAGTGTTTAATATAAGAAAGAATGGAAAGCCATGTGAATAGAAATTCTTCTTTCTTCCACATACGAGGCTTGCTTTAAATCACAATTTCTAGATGACAATCTCCTATAACAAAAGCTAATGTTTCTCCACTTTAACCACCAATGGCAGAGTAAAAATGGAACTAAAATTGACCTTCAGCTGTGGAGTTGAGTCACATTTATTTAGACACTAAGATTCTAACCAACTTTCTCCTGTCTAGCATCAGAAATTTAATCATCTACCAATTCTCTTGCTTATGACTACAGATAGAAATCTTACTAACCTATAAATTTTCCATACAGATTTTTACAAATTATCAGACAGCAGTGTAAAAGAATTAAGGTCACTTTCAAACTTAAATCTCCTATGGTTCATGGTACTAAACTGCTATAAATTTAGTGGGTCAAATTTTAATTTCACACACACACACACACACACACACACACACACACACACACCCCTCCAACTCAATTTTCCTGGCTAAAAAGACATAATAAGCAAATGTTTAAAGGGACATTTCAAAGTCAAGAAGTAAGCACAATTGAACATCAGGAATATGATTTATGGTTTCACTGCTGAAAGATATCTTTTGGTCTCTTCCCTTTATTATTTAACATTAAATAATTTAGTCTATAGTTCAAGCATTGTAATTTATTAGGAGGAAGTAAAATGAGTATGAAAAATTCATACCATTCTAGTATTTTAAACTACTGGAGAAAATATATCATAGGTTTATACCATCTATACCCACACATTATTTCAAATTATAAGCCAGTCTTCATTCTTTCAAAAATAAGTGTATTGTTGTCTGAAAGTCACAGTCACTGAATTTTCAAATATGTTGAAAATAATTGTAAGAATTATAACTTGGGGAAAATAATCCTATCCATTTCCTAGTCAGGTGTCAAATAGATATTGTCATTCATGATGTCACAATGAAGAAAAGAAAGAGAAACAGTGAATATGCAAGAGAGAGATACTTGGAATGGACAGTGACACATTCAAAGGTATTACATGTTTCTGAAAAAAATTGTAACAAATCTTGATTTGAGTCTGTTTTGCAAAATAACAAATTCTATTCAGATATTTAGACCTATTGTACAAGTGCTTCTCTATGAAAAAAATTATTTAGTTTTTATTCACCTGAAATGTATTTATTTCCAAGTTCTTTATTATATGCTATCATTTGACCATACTTCAAAAGGAGAATTCAAAAAGATGTTCCTTACACAACAATCTAATTAATCCAATTGACATAGTCATGTTAAAATATCAAGGATGGAATACTTAGGGCAGATATACACAATATTAAACTAAGAGATTTACATAATCTTGGGCAAAGATGCCAGATTTAGAAAGCCCACCTCACCTTTCATAATTGAAAGCAAAGTACTTCTACAAAGAATCATTTATTAAAACCAAACTACTATTTCAATAAAGCATTAAGATTTGCAGCATAGAGTGCCCCTTGGGTAGCACTCTGAAATAATAGTGAATTGCTATTCTAATCTACAATGGAACATTTTAATAAGTGTGATAAATGACTCACAGAGAGCTTCTGATTTCAATGTCAGTGGAATTAGAATCAGACAAAAGCTGCCCCTGGGTGATGGATGTAGAGGATTTTCCTGGTAAACACTTTGCAATGTCAGGACAATACCAGCTTATATAACTCTCAGAGGCAAAATTCATGTCCATTTGTCAACTTTCTGCCTGAGGGTGAAAATGTAGACAGAACACTAATCTTACTTTAACAGGTAATACACTCCCATAAATTCTATAGCCATTCAAAATGATACAAAGCAAGGAAATTAAAAGATAGAATATACAAAAACAAATCACCTTACATCTAAGGACATAGCATTATAAGCACAACCTGAGTAGTAGCATAAATTCGAGAGGTACATTATGGTCAACAAAGATGAAAATCTTGACTTATTCTCTTATTTAAAAATATTTTTTTTTTAGGACACAGAGGTATATTAGGATATAAATATATAGACTGTGTTGGTTTTTCCTAAGAGATGAAAATCATGTATTCCAGAAAAGATTACTTCTGATGGTGCTAACTTAGAACATAGATTCACATTGAATCAAGATATTATAAAATATTTCAAAATTCATGACACTGTACAGAATAGTGCATTAATGTATGCGAACATTCAAAATTTAAATTCAGCCCTATGTATAATTTCTCCAATGATTTTCTTGCTTATTATTTTAAATGTTCCCAAGGAAATAAGCTTCTGATTTATGCTTCAAGTTTTCTAAGATGATATTTCCCTTACTCTTTTTTAAAATATGATGCATGTGTTGCACAAGCATCATGCTGATATATATATAATCTTTTTCCTAACAATATAATAAATTCAAATGGAATGAGAAAAAGAAATCTCAAATACTAGAGAAAAAGTAGGGCCAATACAACTAAATAAAAAGAAAAGTGATTTTTAAATTTTGTTACAGATAAAACCCTTGAACACTATAAATTTCAAAGATACAATGAGGAAAACTGTTTTAGATTAATCAATAACTGCCATAAAATTATTAGAATAATGAATCTTTGAAATCATCTTAAATATATCAGTAGCTTTCAAAATGATTTGTGGTTGCTGTTTACCCATGAAGTCATTGTTTTTCATACTTATACACAAACATAGAAACACTTCAGGATCTTATTCACATGAAGATTGGAATGCACTAGGTCTTGCATATGGAGGCTGAGGAGCTGAATTTCTCACAAGCTTCTAGGTAAAGCTGTCTCTGGTTGAGCAGACCACATCTTGCTGGGCCATGCAATAAGGGCACTTCCATAACATCACTGAGGACTCAACACACAGGAAAGTTTTGGAGAAGTGAAATCTAACTCTCTACTTTGGTCATAATTAAATGAATAGAGTTTGCAAAAGCCAGGTGTGGTGGTGCACGTCTGTAATCCCAGCGGTTTGGGAGGCGGAGGTAAGAGGATCACAAGTTCGAAATCAGAGGCAGTCTGCGTAATTTAGAGAGACTTAGTCTCAAAAAAAAAAAAAAAAAAAAAAAAAAGTGGGCTGGGGTGCAACTCAGTGGTCCAGCACTTGCAGAGCATGCAAGCGTGAACCCTCGGTTCAAGCCCCATTATCGCAAAAAAAAAAAAAAAAAAAAAAAAAAAGAGTTTGCATTAAATGCTTAGCCTTCTTATTTGGTTTAATTAGTGTAAAAAATGACAGAAAGTAGATATCATAGTTATGAGTATTAACTATACAATCAGACATGTGGGTTGGGTTTCCATCTTGATTCTCAACTAGCTGTGGAATTTGTGCCTGTAATCCCTCACCTGTAATCTTAAAATATTGTAAACTGTTCCTTCATTCAGTGCATGTGAGTTATGTTAAAATGGTGATGTATGTAACATATGTACAATAATTCCTAACACCATGAAAATACTTAATAATGACGATTTTTATAAACTTAAAGTCATTGATTTCCAGCTATAAAGTTTGGACTTGAATTTCAATTCTTTTATTTAAGAATTAGGACACCATTAACTCTTTAAAATCATTTAAAATTTCTGACCCTAATTTTCTCATTTTAAAAATCTGATTAATTATATACATCTCAAAAAACTGCTAAGATTTTGGAATAATACCTATGAATATATTTTTAAAGCACTAAAATTTTGCAAGTTGAAGGTACAATTTTTGCTTTCTTGTGTATTGTAATTTGAGGTAAGAAAGTACTTTTAATTTCATAAATTATTGCTAGTGATTCAACAGTAAACAAAATGTTTCTATTGTTTGGTAGTACTTGGAGTTGAATACAGGGCCTTGTATATGCTAAGTAAGTCACCTACCACTTAACTGCACTCCCAAACTTCTTTTTTAAGTTTTTTTTCTCTTTTCTTCTTTCTTTCTTTTTTCCCTTCTTTCTCTCTCTCTCTTTTTTTTCCTGCCTCTGGCCTTGAATTTACTATCTTCTTGCCTCAGCTTTCCAAATCGCTGGAATTACAGAAGTGCACCATGGGACATGGCTGTTGATTTACTCATTTATTTTTTTCTTAATCTCATCCTTGTCAAAGTTCCCCAACAATATTTTGGTCACATATGGGCAAAAGAGAGACTTGTGAGTTCTGTACATATTTTATTAATGATCAGAAATAGAAATGAAAGGAGAAACATACAAATAATTCTTTCTACTCTTTAGAAATCATATATCAATGCTAAAACTGTTTTTATACTTAAAATTGTATATGTTATTTGAAAAAAAATTAAAAAGAACCAAGTCTGTCACACTTGAGCCCTAACAAAGAACACAGACATTCAATAAATACCTGTTGAAGAGTGGATTCATAAACAGTTTATTCCTGAACCTATTTCTTTCTTGTGTTGCATTCTTAAAAGTATACTTGGTGCTTTTATACTTCAGATTTGATATAAAATGAGACTATAAATGTAGGACTTGAAACTTGGAGACATTACAATGAGCTACAAGAATTAACCAAATTGATGACAGATAAAGAAATGTTCTATAGAAACACAAACCTCTTCAGACCGTGAAAGTGCATTAAAAGTGAAGGGAAAAAATGTAAGGGAGAGAGAGAGAGAGAGAGAGAGAGAGAGAGAGAGAGAGAGAGAGATTATTAATGAGAAAATGGAAGATCAGAAAGAAGAGGTTAGAGATCAGGAGTTACAGCTTCTTTCATTTCACAGAAATGAAAGCATTAGGCAAGGACAGCAAATCTTTGCTGGATGCAGTGAAAAGATTCTTGTTTATTAATGATGTGGAAAAGAGAATAAACAACTCAATATATCAAACACAAATAATCAATCAGGAGTTATGAATACTTGTAAGGCCAAATACTTTGAGGTATGAGAGTTAAAAAAGAAATTAAGAATCAACTTTAGACATCAAAAGTGAGTACACCAAAGTAAAACCACAATGTCAAAGTTAAAACCAATAACTGTAATTGTTTTAGCCAAAAAAAGCCATGCTTCCTGAAATTCCAAAATCAGTGGTGTTAATGTAAGTATCAACGATCCACCTATGAAAAGTCAAAATACTGGACAGAATGGAAGAATAATCTACAGTTTATTAGGATGATTTAATTTGACAGTGTTATTTCTATTATTCTAGGTGCTTATGTACACTGCTGATCAAAATGGTAATGAAAAATTTGACCGATGGGATGTAATATGACTCAGTTCACTGAGCTATATGTCCATGGAATGAAGAAACTACAGTGAGAATCTAAAGTAGTGTCCCTAAACAAATGAAGAAAAGTCTCTTAGGGAAGCTACTAATCACAACTCTTATTCTTGTATACCTTCCCTGATTAATATTTTACTGACATGTTAACAAACACTAGGATTATGGTGCTGTCATTTTTGTAAAACAACAAAAATTCTGATATCTCCAAAAAGGAATGAAAAAAAGGAAAATAAAATTTTATACAGTTTCAGAAATTATTCTGATATATATCAAAATTTCATTTCCCTCACCAGTCACGGTGGCACACACTTGGAATCCAAGTGGGAGGCAGAGGTAGAAGGATTGCAAATTTAAGGACAGAGGTAGGTTTCAAAACTTAGTGTGACCCTGCATCAAAATGAAAAGTAAAAATCAGGCTGGGGGTGCAGCTCAGCGGTAGCGTACTTGCAAAAGCATGAGTGAGGCTCTGGGTTCAACCTCCTAGTACCACACACAAAAAAATAATTTCCATATCTTTGATCATCAAAGCTGAAATCTACATGTTATTTTCTCTAAGGAATTATTTAATAAGTTTGAAGTACACATGACAATTTTTAACAATATTATTTATAATGATAAAGAAAACAACCAGTCAGATAAATGTGCCATAATATGAATTTCATGGTATTTTTTGTTGCTATGTGATAGTGTGCAGTAGATAACAAGATGAGATGGTGTTCATTATGTATCATATGTCCTTAGGAAATTGAAAATAAAAATGACTGTCTCTACAAACTTGTTATAATTGCTAAAATCCAAAATATTAACAACATCAAACCTGGTAAAGATGTGCTACAGAAGGAACTCCACAAGATGAAGTAGTACATGTGCAAATTGTTACCAGTTTGAAGATACTAGCAGTTTCTTACAAATATAAGTGTATTTTTTAAGATACTATCCAGCAATTGTGATTTTAGACATTAATACAAATAGGTTTAAAATAGGTCCATATGAAAATATGTTCATGAATGTTTAGAGAAACTGTAGACATAGTCATCAAAGTTGGAAGCATGAGCAAATTGAGGGGCATCCATGCAAATGAATGTCATTGAAGGTGCTATCAAGACATCATCAGAGAAAACTTATATCCATCTTGCTAAGTGAAAGAAGGGCTGGGGATTAGCTCTGGTGCAACAGTTCTTGTCTGCTTTCTTTGACACCCTGGAGACGCTGCAAAAAATGGAAGAGGAACCTGGCAGCCCACTTCTTAAAAAATCCCCCAATTATCAGCCATTGAAAACACTATGAATAGCAGAGAGCACTAATGTAGTGCTGGGCATGACACAGTGTCAGAGAGTGTCTGGTTCTGTTGTACAAAGGGTCGCTCTGAGTTGACCTTACTCCACAGTACTTACCAGCAACAAGTGTCTAAAAATGTTATATTCTGCATATTTCCAACTATAGAATCGGTAAAAAATCAATCATTTCCAGAAATTCAGGGACAAGAAGAGAAATATGTGGAACACAAGGAATTTGGGGGGACAATACAAATAGTCTGTGTGACAGTCATGTTATATTTCTCAAAATCCATAGAAGTCTAAAACAGAAGCATTGAATTCTAATGTATACAAAGAGTCTACTATAAACTATGCACTTTAGCAAATAATAATTCATTGATGGTGTTGGAATAAGTTTGCCACAAAGAAACCTAAATCTGTTCTATTAATAAATTCCTTTTATTGTGTCAGTCCACTCTCTTCTAGTTTCTGTGGTTTCAGATGAGAAATCAGCCTTTTGCCAATCTTACTGAGTCTTCTCTGTATATGGTGAGTCATAATTGCTTTGCCAGGAATTTACTGTTTGTATTTCAATAGTTTGAATATGAATTGTGTGGATTTATTTGTAATTTTCCTAATTTAAAAGATACCTTTAAATGTATATTGATGTTTACCTTCAAGTTCTTGAATATTCTTTCTTTTTGTTAAATTCAGAAAATCTCCTTTTAGGAATCACTTTTCATAATCATTAATATGTTTGGTGTCAGAGTTGTTTATCGCTTGGTTAACATTTTTCAATCTTTAATTTTTATTCTTCTTAGATAAATCTGTACTACTAGTATATGTTCCTTTCCATTGATTCTATTTTCTGCTTTCTCAAAATTTCTCTTTAGTTTTCCTTCAATATGGGTTACGACTAAACATCAATAAAACAAAAATCCTTACAACTGGGTCAGCACACAATTTCACAATAAGTGGAGAAAAGATTGAGGTTGTCCAAGATTTTGCTTTGCTTGGCTCTATAATAAACACTTGTGGAAGCAGCAGTCAAGAAATCAAAAGACACATTGCTCTAGGAAAAGCTGTGGCAAAAGATCTCTTTAGAGTATTGAAAAGCAAAGATGTCACATTGAAGAGGAAGGTGTGTCTGGCTCATGCCATGGTATTTTCAGTGGCATCATATGGTTGTGAAAGCTGGACTTTGAACAAGAGAGACAGAAAAAGAATTTATGCTTTTGAATTGTGGTGCTGGAGACGTCTATTGAATGGACTGCCAAAAGAACCAACAAATCTGTCCTAGAAGAAGTACAACCAGAGTGCTCCTTGGAAGCAAGAATGGCCAGACTGAGTCTTACATATTTCGGAAATGTAATCAGAAGAGATCAATCCCTGGAGAAGGACATCATGTTTGGGAGAGTGGCAGGTCAATGTCAATCCTCCACCAGATAGATTGACACAGTGTCTGCAACAATGGGCTTAAACATAAATAAGATCGTTTGCCTGGCACAGAATCGGCAAGTGTTTCCATCTGCTGTACATAGGGTCGCTATGAGTCGGACTCGACTTGATGGCACCTAACAACAACAACAACAACAATGTGTTAAATTGTTAGTATTATACTTTCTTTTAGGTGTTAAGCCATGTTTTCTTTTGTTCTTTGCCTTTTTTGTGTGTAATACTAGAGGCTGAACCCAGGATCTTTTGCATAGTTTACAAGTGCTCTGCCACTAAACTGCACACCTAGCTCCTTTTTTATATTTTATATTGAGAAAGAGTCTTGTTATGGAGGCTGCCTCTGTCTTTGAATCTTTAATTCTCCTGCCTCTGCCTCCTGAGTCTCTGGGATTTCAGGTTTATGACACTGTATCTGTATCTCCGAAATTTTTAATAGCTATTTTAAAACCTTTGTTAAATCTTCAGTTTGATACAGTTTCTATTGACATTTTCTGTTACATAATTAACATTCTTTTATTTTCATATCTCATAATTTTTTTACAACTTAGTCATTTTAGGTAATATGTTTAAGCAATTCTAGATTTTTTTCCTCCTGAATTTTCTTGTTGCTATTTCTGTCTTTTTCTTTCTTTCTTTTTTAGATAATTCTCAATGGCAAATTTGCACACTCCTGTTCCATACTAAGTACCCACTATGGCTACTACCTCTGCTGAGTGTATTTGTTTAATTCTTGTTTGTTATTTTAAGCCTGGCTCATTAAGGATACTCTTCCCATGCAGCTTAGTATTCAGTCTGTGATTTAAAGTTATTGTAAGTCCAACCACCTCTAGCTAGTGATACATTTGATCATTGCTAATTTATGCATATGTAGTAGAAGAAACTTAAAGGTTCTGTCTGTTTTCAAGCTTAGCTCATCTTCAATTTTCTGCAGGACATTATTTTTGTTTTCCTATGTGTGTATATGAATCTTTAGGTTCAATCAGGAATGTGTAGCTAGCACTGACCTTCTATTCCTTATACTAAGCCTGTCCCAATTATAATTATACCATTTGACAAGTCTAATCATTTGTCCTCTTAAATTATCTATCACTGAGATTGCTACTTTTATCAAAAAGGCTGCTGGATATACACATTGTCCACTGCTCCAAATAAAATAAGATTCCTTTACTTCTGTTCAAGATGCTAATAGTCTTATTGCCTTCTGCATTTACTCAGCTCTGAAGGTAAAAGTTTAGGTCCTAGGAATATCTCCTGGCTGGATTCCCACAGATTACTATTCTTCTTACTAACAGTTCAGGACCTTCTAAAAAATACACATTTTTTCACATAAATAATAAATTTTCAGCATACTCACATTTTTTTATCAATTGTGTTATGTTGCTTTTTTAGCAGGAGGATTTGAAAATGTCTTGGCTATGGCCAAGCTCACATGACACAAAAAGAAAATTTTAATCATTTATACAAAGAGGTTATTTGATTACATGCAAATGTACATTTCTGTGCAAGTTTAAATTGTTTAACTGCCAATTATTTCTTTTGAATATTCACATAATGAGAGGAAACAGTCTTTCATGTTTGAAATTTTTATGTACCTTGACAAAATGAGTGTTGTGATATATTACAAATAGGAGAAAAATGATAAAGAGAAAACATCAAAAATGTACGTTCCTAACAACCAAAATTAATTCTTTTTCTTAAACTGACGGAGCTAATTAAAAAATAAAATAAAATGTGGCTTATGTTAGTAAATGTGAGTCTATCTCTATCTTGTAGCTGTTAATTGAGGCTTTATACTGATGATGTTGATTTTAGATTTAGTAAGCAGTAGTCTAAGAAACAGCCACCAAGTTTCACGCTTTGTGATTATGCAATTTCATGGCAAAGGTGAAAAACATTGCAGGTGTAAAGTCTCTCATCAGTTGACTTTAAGTTAAAGAAAAGGTAACTTTTCTAGGCTGCGCCTGACATAAATAAGCCCTTTAAAAGGAGATCAGAGACATAAAAGCAACAAAAACAAGTTGCCAGCCAGGCGTGGTGGCGCACGCCTGTAATCCCAGCGGCTCGGGAGGCGGAGGCGGGAGGATTGCAAGTTCGAGACCAGAGGCAGTCTGGGTAATTTAGCGAGACCCTGTCTCAAAAAGTAAAAAAAAAATGGGCTGAGGTGCAGCTCAGTGGTCCAGCACTTGCAGAGCATGTAGGCGCGAGGCCCTGGGTTCAACCCCCAGTACCTCAAAAAAAAAAAAAAAAAAAAAAGGAAAAGCAAGGTGCTATGTTTTATGGCAGATCAGAGTGTGAGGTCTCTAAGATCTAAGTCAGACCTACCCTCACAAGAAGATGAACTCCATCAATAATTATTGAGCTTGAAATAAGGCTGTGAATATCAAATTCAGTTACAGCCTAGGCTGACATCTTGATTCAAGTCTTCTTGAGAATCTGAGCAGATCACCAGCTAAACTACATCTAGACTTTTTGGCTACAGGTGCTTCTGGGTAATAAACGAGCTAAGTTTATTGTCATTAGTTTTGTGATACTTTTTTATGTGTCAATGTTGTTGTTGTTGTTAGGTGCCGTCGAGTCGGTATCCAACTCATAGCGACCCTCTGTACAACAGGGGAAACACTATTGTCAGTGCCTCTCTGCTGTTCATTGGGTTTTCAATGGCAGATTGATTTTTGGGAGGGTGTTGCCAGGTCCTTCTCCCAATTATGTATCAATAAGAATCTAATATAGTATAGATCATCAAGATAACTTTTAGTTGATACCTCTTCATGGCGACCTTTATCCTTGTTCAGGTTAAAACACTTGTTTTTAGGCATTTCAGGCTGAGGGTAACCAAGTAGCACAGACTGGGTGGCTTACAAACAACCGAATATATTTCTCACAGTTCTGGATGCTAGGAAGTCCCAGATCCAGGTGCTAGAAGATTTGATATCTGAGGAAGGTCTATTTTCTGATTTATATATGGCCATCTTCTTGCTGTGCCCTAACATGGCACAGGGACAAGGTGTCTCTTTGTGCTGTCTTATAAGGACTCTAATGACAATTATGAGGGCTTTGCTCCCATGACCTAATTGCCTTCTAAGGGTCTCACCTCCTATAACCATCACATTAGGAGTTAGAATTTAAACATATGAATTATGAGGAGATATAAAGATGCACTCCATCATATATCTTAAATTTCCTTTGGTGATTCATTTCTTCTCTGTTAGTCCATGCTATTCTGTTGGATATAATTACCCTCCTCAACTGCACCAATGGAAAAGTTTTCTAAATTGAATAAATTAGAGTTCTGTGTCATTCATTCTATTACTGTAAGGAAAGATACTATCTTCTTCTATGGTATGTTGTTGTTGTTGTTGTCAGGTGCTGTTGAGTCGGTATCCAACTCATAGCGACCCTCATAGGGTTTTCAATGGCTGAGTGCTTCGGGATTTCCTTGAGAGTGGATTGCCAGGTTCTTCTCCCATTTTTGCGGTGCTGGGAATTAAACTCGGGACCTCAGAGACTGCAGCGCAGTGCTCTACCAACTGAGCTAAATCCCAATAATACAATATCCTAGATGTTGTGGGAGTCATGTTTGCCATTACAGAGACAGATTGTACCTAAATTGAACATAATGTGGAGCCAAAAGTGAAAGGAGGCAGATTTGAGAGAGTGCATGTGTTTGTATGTTCCAGAACATAAATCCAGCACTGAGCATGATAGTCAGTTCAGCCAGTCAAATAAAATCTGTTTTCCTTTTTTACATTCTGAGTTTTGATTCTGTTACTTGTAATTGCAAGATGGTTGGCTAATAAAGAAGTATTGAGGAAATGAGGAATTGAAAGTGAGGACATGTTAGTCTTAGCATGTGGCTTCATAGGGCATAGGGCACAGGACACTATATCTTTTTTTCAATCTCAGCAAACATTGTTAGGTGATCTCTTCACATTGGTTCTTGGAGAGTTTTAGATCCTCATTACAAGTATCCAGATTAAGCAGAAGATTTGAAGTCCATTCCATATCTGACATAAAATATAGTGACAATATCCATTTATGAAAAGGCCTGTTTCCATTTGAGTCAACTCTCTACTTCTACAGGTTCCACATCCATACTGTCAACCACCTTCGGGTGGAAAATACCTGGAAAAAAAAATACTTCTGTGATAAGTAATTCCAGGCTTTTTTTCCTTATCATTATTCCCTAAAAATGTTATACCACTATTTACATTGCATTTATACTTTGCTGGGTAGTTAAAAGTAATCTAGAGATGGTTTAAAGCACATAGGAAAATATGAGTAAGATTTATGTATTTTTATATGAGCAACTTAATTATCTTCAAATTATGGTATGCACAGGGGTTCAGAAAGTAATCCCATGCAAATTTCAAGGGGCATCTTTCCTTGTGTGCTACTTATTTTATTTTCTAAGCACTATTTTTTCTTAAGTAAATTAACACAAGACATTAAAATAATAAGTAGATATGGATCTCAGAAGAACGTTGGGACTTGGATTGGCTACTGAAAATGTTATAGTAATTTGTAAGACTTAATCATTTGTTGGGCTTGGGTTTAACTCAATTGTAGAGTGTTTTTTGGCACTCTCTGTGAACCTGGGTTAGATCCCCAGCACCACAAAAATAGGAGAAGGAAGAGGCAATCCATTCCTAAAGAAATCCAAAAAAATCAGCCATTCAAAATCCTGTGAGGCTCACTATGAGCATCTAACAACAATAACAACCAATTTTTTAACTACTATCTTATAGTTTATAACAATGGATGCACATATTACTATATACAATACCAGAGAATTATCGAAATAGTTAACTGCCAAAATAGAAATAAAGTACCTGCTACATATTAAACTACACAGTCAATAAAATTCATATGCATAAAGTAAATTGTACTAGAGCTTCCACCATTCAACTGAAAGCAGAAATCATCCAGGTATCTTCAGATTTTTACCTTTGAAAGGCTCATAATTTAAGAAATTTACCCAAAATCACTGCTTTCATTTCCAGGATCTTGGATTTGCTGGATATAAGAAAAATCTCAAATTTTTTTTGCTCTGGTCATTTTCTGGAAATGTGACATATAGGTTAAAAATGTAAGCTCATATTTAAGGAATAGATTAATAATTTGGAATTTCAGACACATAGTTAGCTACTATATAATTTTTATCTAATGAACATCTCAGGATAGATATTTAATAAAAAAATAAAAATAAAACTGGCTAGGCCTGGTGTCACATAACAATAATCCCAGCACTGGATAAGCTGAGGCAGGAGGGTCATAATGAGTTCAAGGGCAGCCTAGGCTACACATCAAGACACTTTCTCAAAATCAATCATTCAGTCAATCTGAATAATTCTACAGAAGTTATTTTCACATAGTTTATACTTCTTATCATTAAAAATTAAAATAATTTTCCTGTAGTTATAAGTATAAAATTAAAATTATTTGAATTAAGAAATCACATCTAAATGTCTAAAAAAGATATATCTAGGCAAAAGAGCCCCGTTAAATCTATAGAGGATAAAAATTAGACTATGAGCATATTGTAATCATGTAATTGATATGGTGTACTAAGTCTTTGCTTGCAGGATTGGTGAACTGAGAATTTAAGAGAGAAAAATGAGAAGGGATTCTGGGAATTTAATTTGCTTAGAGGAAAAATAAGGGAAATTTGGTTAAAATAGTTGTACTTACCTTCAAATTAAAACTTAGATTTAAAAATCTTAATAATGTGTCTACTGTTTGCTTCAATAGTTCAACTTTTGTGAATTTCTCTAATACCTAAATATGTTACTGAGTTATAATAAAATCTAATGTTTAATTTACAATTATGAAACAATAGCAATAGTTTCCATTTGGAGAGGTCCTAGAGATTTTATTAACTCTGTGTACATTACACAGCTTAATGTTTTCTTTTATATTAAGAGGTAAGTACCTGATACCATGTGCCACCTCAAAAAAGGATGGAAAAAATATGATATAATCTGATGGAATAAACAATTAAATAGGCATCAGTGAGCTAAAATGGACCAGCATAATCTATTTTGAGTCAGACAATCATATGGTCTACTATGCTGGGAATGATAAACTAAAGAGAAATGGGGTTGCATTCATCATCAAAAAAGACATTTCAAGATCTGTCATGAAATACAATGTTGTCAGTGATAGAATAATATCCATACGCCTACAAGGAAGGTCAGATAATATAACTATTATTGAAATTTATGCACCCACCACTAAGGCCACAAATGAAGAAAGGGAACACTTCTATCAGCTTCTGCAATCTGAAATAGATCAAACATGCAATCAAGACATACCGATAATCACTGGTGTCTGGAACGCAAAGGTTGGAAACAAAGAAGAAGGCCCAGTAGTTGGAAAATATGGTCTTGGTGACAAAAATGAAGCTGGAGATCACATGATAGAATTTTGTCTGACCAATGAACTTTTCATTGCAAATACATTTTTTCAACATCATAAACAGAGACTATACACATGGACTTCACCAGATGGAACATACAGGAATCAAACTGACTACATATGTGCAAAGAGACGATGGAAAAGCTCTGTACAAAATGTCAAAACAAGACCAGGTGCTGACTGTGGATCAGACCATCAAATTCTCATAGGCAAGTTCAAACTGAAGCTGAAGAAAATTAGAACAAGTATACGAGAGCCACGGTATGACCTTGAGTATATCCCACCTGAGTTCAGAGACCACTTCAAAAATAGGTTTGATGCATTAGACACAAATGATAGGAGACCAGAAGAGCTGTGGCATGACATAAAAGATATCGTTCAAGAAGGAAGCAAAAAGTTCTTAAAAAGACAAGAAAAAAAGAAAAGACCAAATTACATGTCCAAAGAGACACTGGACCTTGACCTTGAACGTCCAGCAGCTAAAGTAAAGGAAGACATGATGAAGTTAAGGCACTAAACAGAAGATTTCAGAAGGCAGCTCGAGAAGACAAAAACATATATTATAATGACATGTGCAAGGAGCTGGAGGCAGAAAACCAAAAGGGAAGAACACACTCCGTGTTTCTCAAGCTTAAGGAAGTGAAGAAAAAATTCAAGCCTCGAGTGGCAGTAGTGAAAGATTCTACAGGGAAAATATTAAATGATGCAGGAAACATCAAAAGAAGATGGGAAGAATACACAGAGTCATTATACAAG
>VMDO01002722.1:45380-63634 GCA_007922755.1 Pedetes capensis | reverse complement strand
AGCTCCAGGAACTGATGGAATACCTATAGAGATGTTTCAACAAACAGATGCAGCACTGGAGGTTAACATGTTTATGCCAACAGATTTGGAAAACAGCTACTTGGCCAACTAAGTGGAAGAGATCCATATTTGTGCCTATTCCCAAAAAAGGGGATCCAACTGAATGTGCAAACTTCAAACAATATCATTAATATCACACACCAGCAAAATTCTACTAAAGATCATTCAGAAGCGACTGCAGCAGTATATAGACAGGGGATTACCGGAAAATCAAGCGGGATTCAGAAGAGGGCAGGGAACCAGGGACGTCATTGCTGATGTCAGGTGGATATTCCCTGAAAGCAGAGAATATCAGAAAGATGTCTATCTATGTTTTATTGACTACGCAAAAGCATTTGACTGTGTGGATCACAACAAATTATGGATAACCCTTCGGAAAATGGGAATACCAGAACACCTAATTGTGCTCATGAGAAATCTGTACATGAACCAGGAGGCAGTTGTTCGAATAGAACAAGGAAACACTGAATGGTTTAAAGTTGAGAAAGGTGTGCATCAGGGCTGTATACTTTCACCGTATCTCTTCAATTTATACGCTGAGCAAATAATCTGAGAAGCTGGACTTTATGAGGAAGAACGTGGCATCAAGATTGGAGGAAGACTCATTAACAACCTGCGTTATGCAGATGACACCACTTTGCTTGCTGAAAATGAAGAGGATTTAAAATATTTACTGATGAAGATCAAAGATCATAGCCTTCAATATGGGTTACGACAAAACATCAACAAAACAAACATCCTTACGCCTGGGTCAGCACGCAACTTCACAATAAATGGAGAAAAGATTGATGTTGTCCAAGATTTTACTTTGCTTGGCTCTATAATCAACACCCATGGAAGCAGCAGTCAAGAAATCAAAAGACACATTTCTCTGGGAAAAGCTGTGGCAAAAGATCTCTTTAGAGTCCTGAAAAGCAAAGATGTCACATTGAAGAGGAAGGTGTGTCTGACTCATGCCATGGTATTTTCAATGGCATCATATGGTTGTGAAAGCTGGACATTGAATGAGAGAGACAGAAAAAGAATGGATGCTTTTGAATTGTGGTGCTGGAGACATCTATTGAATATACCATGGACTGCCAAAAGAACAAACAAATCTGTCCTAGAAGAAGTACAACCAGAATGCTCCTTGGAAGCAAAAATGGCCAAACTGCCTCTTACATATTTCGGACATGTAGTCAGGAGAGAACAATCCCTGGAGAAGGACATCATGTTTGGAAGAGTGGCAGGTCAATGCAAAAGAGGAAAATCCTCCACCAGATGGATTGACACAGTGTCTACAACAATGGGCTTAAACATAAATAAGATGGTTTGCCTGGCACAGAATCGGCAAGTGTTTCGATCTGCTGTTCATAGGGTTGCTATGAGTTGGACTCGACTGGACGGCACCTAAGAACAACAACAACAAGAGTCACTTAATAGTGGTAATGTTAAAGTGTATTTAATTTATGAAAACACTAGTAATATAGAGAATTAGTGTACTAAATAAATGATACTTGTTTGGGCATTGTAAATGAATAAAATTTTATTCTTTGCTATTTTCCAAATATTTTATAATTTATTTTTTCATCTTTCCTGAACAGGTAAGCAATTTCCTTTATAATTTCATAAAAATTGATATAAGAATCTTTGTCATAAAAAAATGCTTTCCTGATAATTTGTTTTTTTTTTTTCCGGTACTGGGGGTTGAACCCAGGGCTCACGCCTGCATGCCCTGCAAGTGTTGGACCACTGAGGTGCACCTCAGCCCATTTTTTTTACTTTTTGAGACGGGGTCTTGCTAAGTTATGCAGACTGCCTCTGGTCTCGAATTTGCGATCCTTCCGCCTCCACCTCCCAGGCCACTGGGATTACAGGCGTGCACCACCATGCCCAGCCCCGCTTCCCTGATAATTAACATTTCTATGTCCTGCAATAATTTAATGAAGTAGATAGTATTTTTTAGTATTCTCACCATTTTATAGTTGACAAATAAAGGCACAGAGAGTTTAAGTAACTTGGCCACAATCATAGGTAATAAAAGAAAGATAAGATTCAAGCAAGGTAAACAATTTAGATTCTTTAGTTGACCCATTAATTCATTCTTGTGCTAGGCTAACACACTATACATATTTATTTCCACTCTTCCATATTCTTTATCTCAATCTTGCCTATGTGCCATTAAAATATTTCCTTCACATTTGTAAACGTCAGAGCAGAATGTGGTGGTTCTTGGGTTTTGGAGCAATGTGATGGAGAAAATTTTGCAAATACAAAGAAAACTACATGGAAATCAGAGTTCTCGGGTGTTTTCATGCTTTCTGATGAAATCTGAAGCTCCTAGTTGCCTTGCATTGGCCCTACAATAATATCACAAGTCTCTGTTAACTTGTCAGCCCTTTTAAAACAATCATCCTATTCATTATTTTAGTATTCAATATTCTCCACTGTTAGAATCATTGTAACAGTAGGTGGAGGAAGAATTAGCAGTTACAGATATACCTTCATTTCTCAAGTTAATTTTTCTTCAAATTAAGGGGATTTCATACATTTGAATTGAAATACAGACCTTAGTTCATAAGATTAAGTCAATTTATAATCTTCTGGTTAGACAGTTTATTTCAACTCTTAGGTTGTTCAGTCTAAACTGTAATATGTTTA
This sequence comes from Pedetes capensis, assembly GCA_007922755.1. Lineage (NCBI taxonomy): Eukaryota > Metazoa > Chordata > Mammalia > Rodentia > Pedetidae > Pedetes > Pedetes capensis. The sequence continues at coordinate 60,934 of VMDO01002722.1, read as the reverse complement.
AAAGGGCAAAGTTGCCAATGCTGCCAATGTCTTTGGGCTTTCAATTTATTTAGTGAATTGTTCATGATGTTCATAAGAGCTTGTTAAATGTGAAGTTTTGTGTGGGAGCTGTAAGTTAATTTATAAAAAGAAGTTTGCAGATTTTTAAAGAATAAGTAACAATTTTATCAGCTATTTAATGAACTAAAATGTGACATCATTAAAATAGTACTAATTACTTTAGAAAAAACATGCCTTATGGTTGTCAAGGAATTGTAAAATATATTTCAAAATGAAGATACATTTTTGACTAATGTTCAGAATAAATTCAGCAATCAGTTGTGAGGTTATTTAAAGAAATAGTACATAACAATATGAACTCTGAGATATTGTCTCATACACATTTTAATATGAATTTTCTCCCATGCAATTAAAATTCAGATTCAAAGTAAGACAATACACAAACCAAAAATCAAATCTTTGTAATTTAAGTTTCATAATTTCATTAGAAATAGACGATTCTTGAAGGTTAAAATTTGTCTGTCAGTCGCTTCTACTTTCAAGAAAATGAATGAAAATTTTAATTAAATATCTAATTGCAAAATGACATGATAGTTTATTTTAGTAATTTTCTGAAAAGTTTAAGATTAGTATCTTAAAATTATCAACCTCAATATTTGAAATTGAAAAAAAAGCCAAAGTTAACTTCCCAACTTGACCTGAATAAAGTTAACTATTTCTGAGACAACTGAGAATATAGTTTTGGCAAGGATGAGTTATATTCACTTAAGTTAATAAAACATTATAAACCACATTGATGTTTCTTAATCATAAAAAAACATTGTTTTCTTGTTCAGTATTAATGACACTATAATCTATACCAAGAGTGACTCTGAAGATAATTATACTGATTAAATATTATTAGAAAAATGCACATGATCTTAGATGAGGTAAGATTATACAACAGAATGAAACACTACCTGACATTGTGCCATGCATATATTTTTATATTGAGCCCGATGTTGCAGCCACTATATTTCTTCTCATTTTGAGTTATCCCACATCAGTAAGAGGAGGGCTCAGGAGCTTTACTCCATCACAGTAGATTATACATATGTTCTGTGCAGTCAAATTTTATCCTTTAAAACAGCCTTCCAAAGTTGTATCAAGGAACATTTGTGGATAAGGAAAAAGGAAGGATGAAACTAGTGTAAGGCTGAGGAAAGAGAAAAGATAATTTATGTAAAACAAGATTTCCTGTTTAGGAATGAATGGAAGAACACCCAAAGGAGATTTCTTAACCATATAATATTTGATTTGGATTTCTTTTTTGTATTAAACTCTCATTTTAATCAAAGTCAATGTTCTAAATGGTTAATCTTTCCTTCTATCTTCACCTGCTTCCATGTGTCTGTCAGCTTGTCACACTGTGGGGGCTTGTATGTTGCTGTGATGCTGAAAGCTATGCCATCATTATCTCAGATACAGCAGGGCCACTTATGATGGACAGGTTTCAGCTGAGCTTCCAGACTAAGACAGACTAGGGAGAAAGACCTAGCAGCCCACTCCCCAAACTAGTAGCTATTGAAAATACTATAAGTAGCTGAGAAAATAATATTCAGCTGGAAAATGAGTCCGTAGGATTGAAGGATAAGAGAAAGATGTGGCACTCCACTCAACAGGCAATCCAGAAACAATCAACCACTGAAAACCCTATGAAGGTCACTATGAGTTGCATATGACTCCACAGCACTTAACAATAAGAAGATGGAAGGCATTCAAGAAAGGACTAGGGAAGAGTTGCCTACCTAGGTAGAGTCAATCTTAATAATGTGAATGGAGTAAAGCTCCTGAGCCCTCTTACTGATGTGGGAAAACTCAAGATGAGAAGAAATATAGTGGGTGCAAACAGCCTCAATATAAAAATATATGCATGGTGTAATGTTAGGTAGTGTTTCATTATGTTGTGCATAGAGTTGCTATGAATCAGATGTGACTTTTGGGCACTAACAACACTTCATGCTCTGCTTAAGGCTGTCTTGTAGCATGACATCAGACATCTAGATTCAAAAGAGAGAGAGAGGGAGAGGGAGAGAGAGGGAGAGAACAAGATTTTAAAATGCAATAGTTCCTAATCTTACTAATAACACTGTAATATCTTTCATATTCCATTTATTAGTAGTAAGTCATCAAATGCAGCCCACCTTCCACTTCTACCACAGAGAGTAGACACCAGGAACTAGAAATCATCAGGGCCACTTTCTTTTTTTTTTTATTGGAAATTTTTAATGTACACCTTAATATGATTCATTCTGACATGCTTTTCATTGTGGCATTTCCATATATGCATTTTGTTGTACATTATTCATATAGCCTCCCCCTTACCCTGTTGTGTGTCCCCCCATCCCCCCATCAAAGACTTCTCTACCATTTACTTGCCTTTTTATGGTAATATTTTTCTATATATCCTTGGGTTCCACTTCTGTTTAAGATAGAAACTTTTCCTGCAGTGAACTTTATTTTTACCTTGTCAGAACTATTACATGCATTTTCTAGACCATCTGTAATAATACCATTCTTAGCTTTTGTTTTCTTTTATTATGATCTGACCTTTGTATAGCATTTTTTCCTTCTTATAATTTTGATTCAGCTCCTACACATGAGTGAGAACATGTGTTGCTTCTCTTCCTGAGCTCAAGTTCATTCACTTAAAATAATTTTCTCTAATTCCATCCATTTTGCTGTGAATGACCCTATTTCATTTTTCTTGATTGCTGAATAGTATTCCATTGTGTATATATACCATAGTTTTTTTATCCATTCTTCTGTTGAAGGGCACTTTTGTTGATTCCATATCCTTGCTACTGTGAAAAGTGCTGCATTGAACGTGGAGATGCAGGTGTCTCTGTGATATGATGACACATCTCCCTTTGGGTAAATTCCCAATAGTGTTATAGCTGGGCCATACGGTAGATCTATTTTCAGTTCTTTAAGATACCTCCATATTGATTTCCACAGTGGTTGGACCAATTTACAACTCCACCAACAACGTAAGAGTGTTCCCTTTTTTCCACAACCTCGACAGCATTTGTTATTATTTGTTTTACTGATCTTGGCCATTCTTACTGGTGTAAGGTGAAATCTCAGAGTTGTTTTAGTTTGCATTTCCCTAATGACTAGGGATATTGAGCATTTTTTCATGTGTTTGATGGTTTTACGGACCTCTTCATTTGAGAACTGTCTACTCAGGTCCTTTGCCCATTTGTGTATTGGCTTATTTGTTTTTTTGGGAGTTTTTTTCTTGATTTCCTCATAAATTCTAGTAATTAGACCATTGATGTATAGGATGTGAAGATTTTTTTCCATTCAGTGGGGGTTTCCTTGACTCTGTTAATTGTTTCTTTTTCTGTACAGAAGCTTTTGAATTTCATGTAATCCCATTTATCTATTCTTGTTGCAATTTCTTGAGCAATTGTAGTCCTATTAAGGAAGTACTTTCCTATGATGAGGGCCATTTTCTATGTTTGCTGGTAACAATCTGACTAAGACTCATGGTTGGGACTCAATATAATTTAACTCCTACAAATGAAATGACAGAATACTAAAGAAAATATCAAAGGTGAATTGCTCTGTCTTATTCTGAATTTTACAAATTAAAAAACTGACAACCAGAGGAGAGGCAAGACTGTATTGGAATGGAGAAAAAAATGAAAATAAAATTTATTGACTTCTTTCCATTATTTATTACATAAATAATCAAATTCTTAAAATTGTTTTGAAAGACATTTGGACTACAAAGTAGTTAGGGTTGATGAACATGTTTTTATATAACTTTCACACAGTAAAACAAATATTAGTATCATACATAACCATGGTGCATAATTTAATAACATTTATTAGAATTTACATATATTTTATTAAAATTTATAAGATTTTATTCAGATTCCATATTTTTTGCTGAAGAGCACTTGTATTATTCTAAGAACAATGCAGCAAGCCACATTATATTTAGTAACCATTTCTACTTTGTCTCCTACTGTCTGTGATAAGAGCTTGGGGCTTGTTTTTCATGACCTTGAAACTCATAAGTAATGGTTCAATATTTTTTTGAATGTCCCTTGATTTAGGTTAGGTAGACAGTTTCTCATGGATGGACTTGGCTTATGAATTTTGAAGAAAGAGATAAAAAAGATGATGTGGCATTTTCATTGTATGATACAAGGTGGAATATAATATCAACTTAATCTATGCCTGTTGATGTTAATCTTGAATTCCTGATTAAGGTGATATCCACCAGTTTTCTCCACTATAATTTTAATATTATTCTATTTTCATACTTTATTCTTTAGAAGGAAGTCACTCTGTCCAGCCCATTCTCAGGAGGAGGGAGAATTAAATGCCACCTCTGTTGTTACTACGTGCCATTGAGTTGGATCCCACTCATAATGACACTAAGTATAACAGAATGAAACATCATAGGAAAAGAAAATATTAAATAACTTTTAGATCTATGAGGAAACCACCAAAATTAATCACTATTTGGGGGAAGTTATTTTGAAGCTTTGCAAAATACTCTTTCTCCATAAAGATTTGTGCTTTCCATTTCCTTTCTTTCTTCACATATGTTTTTGATATATTTTTGCATGAATAGATTTGCTCCTTTTCAATCCTTTATTATTCAATTATTTATTCATATACAGTTTTATGTATTTTTCCTTATTTAAGTGATAATCCAATGCTATAATTCTTTAAAGTCCATTTAGGAAGAAAAATATCTGTGGTACAGGAGAGAAATGTATCTAAAGAACTGAAGTAAATGAACACATATCAAGAAATAAATCCTACTTATTTAATTCTAGAACATCACTGTTGCATTTTGCTTTAATTAATATACTTCCCATTGTTGTTGTTAGGTGTTGCCACATGAAGTACAACTCATAGCAAACCTCATAGGGTTTTTAATGGCTAATTATTTTGGGAATGACTTTGGGAGTGGGCTGCTGTAACATTCTCCCACTTATGCAGTGGTGGGGCTTGAATTCAGGGCCTTAGAGAGAGCAGAGTAGCAATCTTCCAAATGCAGTAAACTCCAACCCCATTACTTCTGTAGAAATGCATATGGTTATATGTCATGGTCAGTTGTTTTACATATAATCATATTTTTAAAAATGAGTAATGAATGGTAATTGATGACTAAAAGTACAAAATTATATAAATAATTTGGTCATTGAATAAATACTTCAGTAAAATTTTTTCCCAGAAAAGATCTTACTTTGAACAATAAAACATATTTTTCTCTATATACAAGTATTAACTTTATTTTTTTCATCATAAGTTATTTCTTTTTGTGTAGTGACTATCTTCACTGACAGAGGATTAGGGCACAGATTTTGTTGCATAATTCTGTGCTATATCATGTCACTTGATATAAACACTACACAAAAAATAATTTAGTTTTACTCATCTACTTCAGAGCAACATTATATATGTGAATAAACAGAGCATTTGCTTCAAATATTATAACTAAGCACTCTATAATGAAATTATTTAGTTATGTTTTATATTCTTTATTTCTATTCAGTTTTTAGATATACCACTGGAAATTTCAGATTTCAGATATCTAACTTCCACAGCATCCTAATGTTTTTAAACCTTTGTAATTATTTTCCCTTCATGCTATTTTTCCCACATGCCATTAATCCATTATACCAACTCACATTTTGGTTATAAAAAATTATACCCTTTTTCTAAGAATCAAATCGTGTATCATCTCCTACAAAATATTTGATTTTGAAAATTCTAAATGTTCTATTCTCATCATATAATTTCAGCATGATACTGAATTTCATAGAAATGGTCTGAACATTTTAATCTTTGTATATTGGGTATCTAATATAAAGTGATTGTCTTAGATATTTGATAAATATTTTCCTCAGTAAGCACTTAGAGTTTTTGACACTATGAGAAAAAATCTGGCATTCCATGTATCTTAAGAATAATTGTTAAGAGATAAAGAAAAATGCTCAATATTTCTACTCATTAGGGAAATGCATCAAAACAACTCTGAGATTCTACTTAAATCCAGTAAAAATGGCCAAGACCAACAAAACAAATAATAACAAATGTTGACCAGGTTGTGGAGAAAAGGAACCCTCTTACACTCTTGGTGAGGCTGTAAATTGGTTCAACCACTTTGGAAATCAATATGAGATGCCTCAGAAAATTAAAAATAGATCTGCCACATGATCTAGCTCTACCACTCTTGGGAATATACTCACAGGGGCACAAGTCATCATACCACACAGACACCCGCATCTCCATATTCCATGCAGCGCTTTTCATAATAGCAAGGATGTGGAACCAACCAAGGTGCAAATCAACAGAAGAATGGATAAAAAAGTTATGGTACATATACACAATTGAATACTACTCTGCAAGAAAAAAATGAAATAATGTAATTTGAAGCAGAATGTATGGAACTAGAGAACATCATCTTAAGTGAATGAACACAAGCTCAAAAAGAGAAATATATGTGGGAGCTGAATCTTACTTAAAGGAAGAAAAAATCCTATATATAAGCTGATATATAAAAAAGGCACAATTAATCTTACTGTTGTTGTTGTTGTTGTTGTTAGGTGCCGTTGAGTCGGTATCTGACTCATAGCGACCTCTGTACAACAGGGGAAACACTATTGTCAGTGCTTCTCTGCTGTTCATAGGGTTTTCAGTGGCAGATTGATTTTTGGGAGGGGGTTGCCAGGTCCTTCTCCCAAGCCTACAGTTTCTGGTGTTCCCAGGCGTTCTCCCATCCAGGTACTAACCAGGCCCGACCCTGCTTAGCTTCCGAGATCTGATGGGATCGGATGCCACAGGGCTACCGCTGCAGTAATCTTATTGGAGAAAGGATAATATAAACAGTAGAAAGAAGGAAGGAAGAAACTAGCAAAAGGAAGTAAAGATTGTGAAAGGTGGGGGTGGAGGAGAATCAATGTAAAGGGATAAAAAGGAAGAAGATAATCTCAATATAAACGACTAAACTTCTTGAATACATTGAAAAAATAGAGGACCATAACCCAAATATGTATATGATTTTTACTACATATTAGTCAAAAGGTTCCATAAATCTTGTACATTGAATAAAGTGTAACCACATGTGATTCAATAGTTGAATAATGGAAAAAGCCAATGCTATATTACTCTGTACCCCATATCATTTACCAATTAATGGAGGGTAAAAAACAGATAAGGGAAACATTAATTCTTTAGACTTTTTCAAGGTATAATTGCTTTCTTTAGACTTTTTCAAGGTGCAATTGCTTTCTAGATTAAAATGATTTTTAAATTTTCTGTATCATTTTTGAGATTAAATCAGAAGTTGTACTTCATAGCAATTATATTAATATAATAAGTCAGAAATTAGCACTTCTTACAATCAGTGATCAAGGACCGTATACTTCACAAAATGTATTGGGAAAAAGTTAAAAATAAGAGCAGTTCTTTCCTCCTGGCTGCCTTGAGCTATTAGAGATCATTCTCTGTTTTGGCACATAAGTACTTTAGTAGTAACTCCAATAAATTCAGTTTGTTATGTTAATTAATACATTGTTTAATAAATATAGTTCCATTTCTCATCCCCTCTGCCCTTCTTCAGTCTGTAGAATATTAACATAGAGTAAACTATATAGCATGTGCTTGTACTGGGAAAAATTATGGTCCCCAAACGTGTCTACAGTAATCTCTACAACCTGAAAATGTTGTACATTAAAGAAGAATTAAGTTTGAAGATACAATTTAGGTTGTTAATTAGCAACCACCTTAAAACAGATTGCACTGGATTATTTAGTGGGTTCAGTATAATTTAAAGAGATCCTTAATTGTGGACAAGGGAGGAACTAAAGTCAGAGTCAGAGTGATGTGATAAGAAAGAATTCACCTACCTATTGCTGACGTGAAATATAGAAGGAGACTGTTGTTGTTAGGTGCCTTCAAGTTGGTACCCGACTCATAGCAACCCTGTGTACAACAGGCGAAACACTATTGTCAGTGCTTCTCTGCTGTTCATAGGGATTTCAATAGCAGATTGATTTTTCTGAGTGAGTTGCCAGGTCTGGCTCCCAAGCCCTCCCAAGCACCTGGAAACTCACAAATTGAAGATAATATGAATTGCCACTAATAAAAATCTTGTCCATCAGCTTTCCTAATAGAGAAATAAAATGTTGAACAAAATCTGTGAAAACAATTGAGAGCATTTACTTCTTTACCTTTGCCTCAAAAAATCATGATTTAACTGATCAATAAAGTGTACATTTTCTCTTCTCCACACTGAGAGAGTAAGAAAAATAGTAAGAAACAATAGAGCCATTTTTATTTTGGTAGAAAAACACAGTTGCAAATGGCAAGTAAAATTGTTAGTACTGTTTTTCTAAAGTAACCATAACTGCTACCAATTCCCATTCCACTCAAGCCATAGATTTATATGCCTACTTTTATGTGCTTGTTTGTTTGTTTTTCCTTGCTGCTAGTTGACAAAGGCTGTGGGCAGAACACAATTCACATCTCACATTCCTCTCTTTCTTCTCTGACAAAGTTGTACTCTGTATGTTTGATGTATTATTCTTCCAAAGAAAACACTGTGCCTAAAGAAACAAAATAGGATGCAAGAGGCTCAGCTTTGCCGGGTGTACAAGTAGTAAAAATTTAAGGAAATGAAGCCAGATCAGAACACTTTTGGTAATGCTCTACACATTGGGCTAAAGTAAAAAACAAACAAAAACCATAATTTCTAGGTGACCTTGGATGTTATTAATTTATTAGAAATATAATTTGTTTGAATATATACATAAATGATTTGAAGAATCTTAAGATTTTTGGGGTCTAGGTCTATTTTGACACTCTGATGAAAGTTACAGGTGTTTTCTTTGGAAATCACACACAAGTACACATACACAGAAACACATGACAGTTTTGCAGATTATTAGGAGTCCTTAGAACCTCTCCTTCATGTCTATATATTTTCTAGATATCCAGCTACACTACACTAAGACCATTAGTTTAAATGAGTGTAATATACTGACAATTTTCCATTATTCAAAGATTAAGTATGAAACAGTATGTTCTATTTTAAAAATGTGATCTTTAGCTAAAAATTTCTATTAATGTTGGCTTATCTACAAAAGGGGAGTATCCTAAAAATAACCTTATGAACAGCAACCGAGCAAGTGTATAGTGAATTCAGGAAAATATCAATTGATGCACAAATAAAATATGATTCTTTGTGCAATCATTCACACAAAGTGGCTGAAGTCTAGATACCACATTTTCTGCGTATTCTAAAATGGCAATAGCTTTGTCTAATCAAATATTTTAAAACCATATTCAAAATGTACAAAATTTAATCTTTATAAAGTCTTAATTTTAGATAATCCAATCACCCTTAGAATATATTTTACTTTTTTTTTTCCTTTGTCAGATAAATTATCTCACATTTCTCTGGAGGTCAGCTTGAACATACAATATCAGTACCAGCTCACAGCAAACTATTGCTCTTAAAATTTCCCCAGGAAGAGAAATGAATGGAAAGAACAACGTTACCTAAAAATATTGAAAAATCTTCAGAGTAGACTGAGCAGAAATGGTCTGCCTGCTGCAAGAAAATACTAATGGTCAGATATTTTATGATCTTCTGGGAAATGTATCCCAAATATATCTAAGATTACTCTTCTGACAATCCCAACTTGTTCTCATTTCTGATTTCACCTTCCTTACAGTATTAGTGAAAATCATCATGCTTTTATCTGGGAAGAATGCACTGTGACATTATTTGAATGGAAAAATTATTTTTGAGCTCCCACAACAAGCGATTTCTTGCATTACTATTGTTTAACAGGAGGTATGCATTGTCCCTGCTTTTTCCTCCTTGTTTTCTGAAGTAACTTTGTGTCTTTCCTTGCTTTATGGAAACTTCAATTTAATTTTTAAATTTCAAATTTAAAGTCCTGAAATTGTTTAAGGCATTCTAAATTAGATGAGAGAGAGAGAGAGAGAGAGAGAGAGAGAGAGAGAGAGAGAGAGAGAGGGAGAATATGAATCTGGCACACACAAAAGAGAAAAGTATGAAAGAACAAAAAAAAAATTTAAGAATCATTGTCCCATTGTCTGCCATGCTATCTTAACATAATACATTTGGGAAATGTACTTGCCTTACTATTCACTGTGTTTTATTTAATTTGTTTTGTTCAGAAAAATTTGCAACAGTTACAATAGAAATGCTGATATTTTTAAGATTTGCAATTGGAAAGGCACTAAATGCCTGACGTCAGCAGTAGAGTTTAGCACGCAAATGGAAATATGATATGCCATTTTGGAAACACATGAAATTATAGATAGATTTGTCTCTGGGATTTCAGAGACTCTGACACAGATTCTATAATGCACTTGCTTCTCTGTGATCAGAATTGTTCTCACAGTCCTAAGGAGAACATTTACAAACTCAGTGTGTTTCATGATAACAGCCTTACAGCTTTCCTACTGTCATTTTTAGCATACTGTAAAACATCTGCTTTTTAAAATCACAGGCATAGATAGGATCAAGTATTTTGGAGCACATATTGCCTTATTTATCCTTGAAATTTCTTCTGTATTATGTAGACATATGGACACAAAGCAACTTGTTTAAATATTCTATCAAATATAAACAAATTTAAAGATTTTGTTGTTATTGTCTTTTCACTTACAAAATAAAATTTGATATCTTTCTCCCTGTAGTGCCATATCTATGTATATATCTATGTAAATATATTGGTGATATAGTGCCTGATAATAATGTAAGACTAGCTCAGGCCCTAGTCTATGTTTTATGGCTAATTTCATATTTTTGCATGTGAAAAAAAACCGAGATATAGGAAGAAATATCTTCCTATTTCTCCTATTAATTTACTACCAGAATCACTATTATACTTCTGTCACTGAACATAGTTCTTTTTTATAGTTCACATCTCCATGAACTTTCTTCCCAATGTTCTGTTACCAATTAAAATGCTCTGTTTTCATAGTGTTAACATTTTTCAAGGCCTGTACTATATTTGAAACAACAGAGGACATATAAAACATGCACCATTAACTGAGCAAAATTAGTTAATGACCATTCTATTCAGACAAGAGCAACACAAACTTCAAATCATAAATACAGGATTTAGATTAATGCAGATTTGTGCATATTTTAAGACAAGTCAATTGAAAAAGATCTTTAACATTGTTTTAATGTAAGAATGAGTATAAAATTAATTCATAAATGTTTAAAATCACTATAATTACACAACAAAAAGAAATTTTTCAGGCTTTCTCATTTAATCTATAGATATACATTAATATTTTTAAGTAAAATATGGCATAAGAATATTAAAGACCATACTAGTTGTAACACAGAATTTTTTTACTCTACTATGTGAGCACTTTTTAACTTAGATTTTAAGGAAAAATGTTAGATTATTTTTTCTTTGAGATAGCCTTTTTAAGAAATGGGATGGTTTATAATTTTTATAGACTCTAGGAATTTGACTAGTTATTGTTTTGTGCCAAACTTGATAAAATCTATGATAGTTATTCTGTTGTAACAGAATTAATAAAATAATAATCCAAGGAAACTCTAAGTATCCTAGAAAAAATGAAGCCATTGTAAAAATATTTTGTTAGTAAAGAGGTCTGGCTTATATATCTAACTGACAGTAAAGAGAACAGTGTCTTCTTGCCACTTCATTTTCTCATTTATTTCTTCTAATATCTTTCAGGCAATATCAGGTAATAACTATTGGCTCAATCATTTTATATTCCTCAGATGAAAATATCATGCTTACAAATGAGACATTTGTGGTACCTGTTTTTATTTGTCAATATTTTTAGGCTAGGATGCCTAGTTATTTAGGCACATCCCAGTGTAGATGTGACTGTAAGGATATTTTTTAGATGTGATTGAAATTTAAGTCAACAAACTTTAAGTAAAGCACATTATTCTCCATAATAAGGGTTAGCCTTATCTAATCAGCTGAAAGCCTTTAAAGTCAAAACTGAGAATCACAATGTGAAATGAATACTTAAAATACAACATAGAAATATTTATGTCAAAACACTCACAAAATTAGGTATACAAGGAACTTGTGTAAATATAACAAAGTTCATATGTAAAAAGCTCACAACTTTCATTTTGATCAATGTCAATTTTTTTTCCCTCTCTAATGTGATACAATAAAAGAATACCAACTTTCAGCACTTCTCTACAACATAGTATTGAAAATACTACCCAGAATAGTTAGGCAAAAAGAAGAAATAAAAATCATTCACATCAGAAAGGAAAAGGTGAAATCATCTCTGCAGATAAAATAATCTTATATCTAGACAAACACGATAATTCTACAAAAGAAACCAAATTTCCTAATTCAACAATGTTAAAGTTGTATAACATACAAAAATTAACTGCCCTTCTAGAACAATTGAATTGACAATAAATTATCTGAAAAATAAATTAAGAAAATAATTCCATTTACAATAGACTGAGAAAGAAAAAAGTAATTATGAATAAATTTAACAAGGGTGTGAAAGATGTGTACATTATAAACTACAAAATACTTACAAAAGAAATGAAGGCAGACAGGATTAAGTAGAAACATGTTTCATATTCATGGATTGGAGCAATTAATATTGTTAAAATATTCCTACTACCCCAAAAGATCTGAAGGTTATTTTTTGTTTTTTGGTTTTTTTTTATTTTTATGGAAAAAGGGTTTATTAGGAACCCACAGTTAGAGTATCAGTCTATAATTGTGACAAGACAGGCATGATGGCAGCAGTGTCAGTACCTGTGTCAGATGACTCACAGCATGGAAGGCAAGGAACAGAAAGGGCTACCTAGGCCCCCAGCACAGGGAAAGAATCTCCAAAGACATGCCCCCAATGACATCACTTATGTAAAACTAAGACCTACCTTCTAAAGTTTCATGACCTCCACAAACAGTACCACTCGCTGGAGACCAAATGTTAAGTAAGTCACATGAGGGTTGGGCTATGCTTTGTATTTAAACCATGACACTCTGTCCCTAGCCTCCAAAGCTCATGACCACCTCATAAGGTAAAATGCTTTTGGTCTAACTTAATCTCCAAAATCTTAACAATCTTAAACGTGTTCAAAAGTCCAAGTCAAAGTCTTCACTGGGACTCAAAGCAAACTTAGCTGTGGCCCCTGAAAAACAAAGAAACAAAAAACAGAGTAAGTTTCCAACTTCCAACATATAATGGCACAGAGCAAACATTTCCATTCCAAAATGGAGGGATGGGGCCAGAGGAAGGAAAGATCAATCTGTAGCAATACCCACACCTTGCTGGATAAACTCAGTTTGTTTAAATTTGGTATCTGGCTGACATGATCTGGCTTCTGCCATCTGATATTACTTGACTTGAACAGACTTGTGTGATTCTGTCCCTAGTCTTTTCATCTACAGCAAAAATGGTCCTCCTGGTCTGGTTCTACTTTTTGCTGGCAGCTTCCCTAATCAGATGTTTTACAGTGCAGGCATCTCTAACATCCTGGGGTCTCCAGTTCTGCTTAGGCCGCACCCTCATATCTTCATGCATCAGCATTTCAGGGGCTCTCCTCAGAGCACCCAACCCTGGTATACCTTGCCTGTGCTCTCATAATATCCTCTGGAATGTTGGTGGCAGTCTCCATAACCCCTCAGATCTTATATTCTATATGTCTGCGAAGCAATTGCCATGTTGATCTCTTGAAGTGTTATTGCTAGCTCAAGAGGTAGTGGGCTCTTTTGCAGTGTGGCTGCAGAGGTAGTCTCTGTATGTCAAGGCTGAGAAACCATTTCATTGGGCAGCCATCTTTCAGCCAGGCATCCTCAAGGCATTTGTTGCTTTTCTGTCATCTCCTTTTTAAATCTAGGAGGTAGCTTTTCAGATACTTTCTTTTCACACTTCGGGGTTGTAGAGTGCAATTCTTCTTTAGAAGCACCAGAAAAATACCTTAAAACTCATATGGAGCATGAAGAGACCATGAATGACCAAGAAATCTTCACTAACAAATGAGCTGGATTCATCATATTTCTTGGGTTTAAAATATGTTAAGAAGCTACTATATACAAAAGAACATGTTACTAACATAAAAATAAACATATACTAGTGGAATACATTACAGAATAACAAAATATATTCATTCATATGTGGTTATGGGATCTTTGACAAGGGAGAAAGGAAATCCAGCAAGTCATGTCAGGAAAACTATATGTCTTCATGGAAAAGAATGAAATTAGACCCTTATTTCACACACATCCCATACAAGTATCCACACTTATTAGACTCCAGTGGAAAAAAAATCCCTACAATACTCTTAGTAGGTAAAATATGAAAAAAAATTATAGGCATTGGCCTGGGCAATGATTTTTTGGATGACACCAAATGCCCAAGCAACAGGAGAAAAAAATTAAAAGGTATAATTGCAGTAAACTAAGAAGATTCTGTACAGCAAATTCAACAATGAACAAAATGAAAAGATAACTATAGAATAAGAGAAAATATTTGAAAACCATATATATAACAAATGGTTAATGTCCAAAATATACTAGAATTCATAGAAATGAATAGGAATGACAATCTGATTTTAAAAATGGGCACAGATCTGAATAGATATTTCTTCAATGGTCAATAAATACATGAAAATGTGGTCAATATTTCTAATCAGTAGGGAAATGCAAATCACAATCACTATGAGATACCACTTCATACTTGCTAATATGGTTTTTATATTTTAAAATAATAACAAATATTGAATCAAATGAAGAAAAATGAATTTTTTGTAATAATGTTAGTGAGAATGTAAATTGTGCAAGCATTATGGAAAATATTAGACTTTTCTCAAAATAAAAAACAAATAAACAAACAAAAATAAATAAATATTGAACTGCCATATGATCCAGTAATCCCCCTTCTTATTCAAAGGAATTTGAAGTAAGTATTTTGAAGAAATTTCTGCTCTGCCATTCATTGTAGCATTATTTACAATTTCCAATATGTGGAAGAATCTAAAAGTCCATATGTCCAAAAGTCCAATATGTGACTCATGAATGGCTAAAGAAAATGTAGCAGAGTCACGTGTTGATTAAAGATAAGGTTATGTTGCAAGAAGTGTACCCTTGCATGATTGTGAAAACGTCACAGAATGCACTCACACAAACTAAGATGTCTACAATGTTACTAGGTGATATAATATTACTGGACCACTTGTCTTTATTAGTCAATTAGGCTAAAATAGGGTTATACAGCTCATGACTGCATACATATGTGTATGTGTATATGATGTTTTCTTTATAGTCATTTATCTACCTCCTGTATAATCCTGCCATTGTGAAAAATATTGGTATAAAATAAAACTGGAGGACATAGTAAGTGAAATATACCAGTTGTGGAAGGACAAATATATGATGTCACTTACATGATAAATTTAAACAAGTCAAGCTTGTTTAAAAGCAGAGAGTATAATGGTAACAGCTGGAGTTCGAAGAGAGTTAAATGGGAAGATATTA
>VMDO01002722.1:0-45280 GCA_007922755.1 Pedetes capensis | reverse complement strand
TGTGTTCATTGCAGTTTATTTGCAATACCCCCAAAGTACCCAAATTTCCATCAACAGGTATGTGTAAAATAAAGTCTGGTGTATGCATACAATGGATAGCTACTTGGCAAATAAAAAGGAATGGACTATTGATATAACTTCTACAAAATGGATGAATCCAAAATAATTTTTCTGAATGAAGAAAACTAATTTTTAAAGATGCATTTACGTGACTCCATTTTATTTTAAGTCCTTAAAAATATAGTGACAGATCTATAGTGACAGAAAACATATCAGTGATTAATAATGAGTGCTGGAAATAGGTGGGACAGAGGTGTCTCAAAAGGCCAGAGGAAAACTTCTAGTGGTGATGTGGTGAGGGTGTTTCAAGTATAATCATATGTATAATCTTATTAAATTTATCTCTTCAATATGTGACATTAATTTTATGATAATTAAAGCATAATAAATCTGCTCAAAATTTGTAACAGAATTTCATCCACATATTATAGATCAAAAATGAAATCTTCACTGGTAGAGGGCTCCTATAATGTTATGAAAACAAAGCAGTGAAGAGATACTGCACAGTCTACACGATGGAGATTTGAACAAAAGGAAATTAAATTGCCTTACATAATGAAAGAATACTGAATTTGAAATTGTCCTCAGGCAGTGACAACACTGGAGATTAAATGCCTGCTGGATTCATAGGAAAGATCAAATGGATAAGTGAGAAAACAGAATCTGATATTCAAGGTGAAATATGCTTTCCTCTTTTCTACAGTATCCTCTATAAACCTCAATATTTTATTATAATTCTACTATCCATGTATGAAAACAGAACAACTATAGGAGGAGTACCTTTTCTATATTAAAATTAATTTTACTAAATTATAAATTTAATATTAAAGTATTCTTACTTTAATTTATTGTCCAGTTAGTGAATTGACCTTTCCCAGTAAATATCCACCCGACAGTCTTGATCTTCTTACGGAATGTGTAAACTTACAGTAAACATGAAGTAGGAAAGAGTGTTTCAAACAAGATTTATGCTGTATTTATCTACTTTTAGAAAAAGTAAAAGTTTCAAATTTACTCTGATAAATATTTTTATCTTTCCCATCATTACATTATTTAACTAGAAGGAAATAATACTGCTTTGTGATATACTTGAAAATTCATATGAAAGAAAACTGGAAAGACAGGTCTTCTGTTCCCTAAATGCCTAGATAAATGAATTCAAAATTGTGTTTCAGTTTTTCACTTCACTTTTTGATCATTAAGGCGTGTTTTGCTTTTGTAGCCACTAAATTTTAAAATCTCCTTTTTCATCTTTTGACCAGATGATGTTTCTTTTAATATCAGTGAAGCTCACATTACTTAAATTACCATTTTCACAGTTAACATTCACCCCAAATTACCTGTAATATGTCAAATCTTCACAACTAGGATTATGTTCAAAATGGATTATAGGCAGACAACAGATTCAGGAGCTGTCATTCATCTTCTCCAGAGAGCTCATTAACCTTTAAAGGTTTGTACATGATTCCATAATTATCTTGCAATGGGATTTTTATTTCTCTTCTATTTCATCAGGTTGCCCCTCTGCATGGCAGGTAATGAAGCTGACATTAACTCTTTGTGCTGGCAAAGCTGTTAACAACACAGAAAAAGCAATATATAAAAGAAAAACGAGTTCGGCAATCATTACCCATGACTCAAGCATTTTCTTCAGACACAGAAGGAAGGAACTTATTAGGACTTCTTATGCATATAGAGTAATGAAAAATGCCCTAGATTCATCTTTCATAATTCTTTTTCCAACTTTTATTGAAAACATATTTCTTTAATAGAGTTCATGTTTCATATTACATATACACTTTTCCAGCTTGCATCATTTTTACTTGGCCTAAACTTTACTTGTCCTAACCTTAGTTCTATTTTCAATACTTAATTTTCACAAAGAAAAAGAAATTTACATGCTCTAGGTCTTACCTCATGGTTTAACATCAACTCCCTGCACATATCCTAAGACTGTGAAGCAACACGTCAGTCATTTACAGTACTGCTAATTCTCTTTCCCTGCTTATTTTATTTCTGTCATCCGGCATCCTTGATATAGAGGATGCCAAAAGAACATACACACATCTCTACATGAAAATTTTCCATTTTTCTATTTAAAGAATGTGTTGTATGCTTGTTCTGCTAATTCCTGTCTCAAGTACACATTGCTTGGAAGACTTTTGTTTTGAGCATGTAAATTTTCCCAACACCAGGGACCTATTCAGATCCAATCGCCCGCAGATAAAATTAAAGCAATGGTTTATGTGGTCCCTAGAATGTCCCTTTCAGAAGTCAGCTGCATGGTTTCTCTTGAAGATTCTGTGGGTGGAGAAAGGCACAATGGCAGAAACCTGAAATCCCAGCCACTGGGGTGGCGGAGTCAGGAAGATCACAAGTTCAAGGCCAAAGGCAGCCAGCATAACTTGGTGAAACCCTGACTCAAAATAAAAGAAATAAAAATGTCTTGGGGTGCAACTCAGTGGTAGAGTGTTTGCTAACTATGTGGGAGGCCCTGTGTTCAGTTCTCTAGTACAGAAAAAAAAAAGCATATTTGATGAGTGGGTAAAACCAAAATTAAAAATACTAATTTGCTGTTAAGTGGGTGTGTTCTATCATGCTTGTTTCGTGAGTGGGCTGCCAGGTCCATGCCCCTAGCCTGCAGAACCTGGTATTCCCAGGTGGTCCTCCATCCAAGGACTAATCAGGCTGACCTTGCTTAGCCTCGGAGGTCAGGCAGGATCCGATGCTAGGGTGCTGTGTCTGCAGATATTTACATATTAATATCATGAAATGGGGCTGGGATATAGCTCAGTTGGTAGAGTCCCTGCTCTGCATTCTCTGAGGACCCAGGTTCAATCTCCAGCACCACAAACCCGGGAGAAGGACATGGCAATGCACTCTGAAAAACAATCAGGAAACACTCAGCCATTAAAACTCTATGAAGATAGCTATGAGTCGGACCCAACATGAAGGCACATTAAAAAAAGCATGCATAAATACCAAACATGTTAATATTGAGGAAAGACTAAAACATCAGTCATTTTCCTACTACTTAAGATATTTTCAGCATCACTTTAAAAAGGTGAAGCTGGTAGTGTGAATGAAAGGTGTACCTATTATTGAAAAATCTACCATATGTCAGATGCACTAGGGAAATAGCACAGATGAAAAGAGATGAAAATCTTAGCTCTCCATGACAGCTTTGGGAGTGGCATGCAGACAATGGAAGATAGACAGGTTAATTGATACATAGATAATAGAGAGATAGAAGATAGACATTCAGGGAGTAAAAGAAATACTGGAAAAGTAATGCAGGGGCATGAGATATGTGAGTGGATGGGATTTGGTCAGCTTTTCATATAGAGACTCCAGGGTAATCTCTTTGTAAGATAATGTTGATCAGATTTTGGAAATAAATGGTCATGGAATGCAAAGAATGAAACTATATGCTGCAAGTCCTCATCAAACAGAGCAAACTCATATTCACCCATGGGAGGGCATATATTATATGGCAAAATACTGAAAGAACAGAAAGAATAAAGAGATCTCAAATATCATGTTAAGGATTAACAATAAAGATTTTTACCCTGAAGGTACATAATTCTGACAAAATTACAAAGACTTATGTATTGAGAAATTTGCCACTAAATGATTATTAATATGAACATGAAAAACCAAATAATTGAATCTCTTTTCATCTAAATTTTTAAGTCACATTCCTTTAAAATTTCTTAGATATCTAATAAACTACTGTTATAAGCATAGTGAATGATAATAAATACATAAGATTTGCTCCATGTTACCATCACAAGATTTAAAATATAATTAAGGAGATAAAGTATATATTGATGATTATATAACTCAACAGAAATCCATATGAATGACAAACACTATATTAAATAATTTTATTGAGGATTGAGGATAAGAAGAGATCACATGAAACAGAAGTAATAAGGGAATATTATATTAAGGAAAAAGGCAAATTCAAAGTTGTCTGATGTTGGTTAGTTTTTACTAATTCTTTTAACCAGTAATCTCCCCCTCCTCCTCCTCTTCCTCCTGCTCCTCCTCCTCCTCCTCCTGCTCCTCCTCCTCTTCCTCCTCCCCCCTCCTTCCTTTCTACCTTTTTCTCTTCCTCCTCCTTCTTCTCTTTTGTGTTTTTGACACTGGGAGATTGAACCCAGAGTCTCATATGCTTTATAAATCCTCAACCACTGAGATGTGTCTCCAGTACATTTTTTGCTTTTTATTGTGAGACCTGGTCTCCTAAAGTTACACAGGCTCCCTCTGGTCTCAAAATTGGTGATCATCTTGACTCTACCTCCTGAGTGGCTGGGATTACAGATGTATGCCACAGCTCCCAGACTAACCAATAATTTTCAAATGAGGAAAAATAGGAAGATCTTTCATTAGCACAGAAAATATTTGTGCAGTTCCGGGTATTGTCTTAAAAGTGGAAGTTATTCTATGAATTCTTATAGAAACTTCTAGAAGTTCTCTTTCAGATTTTTTTTAAGAACTAATGAGACTGCAGGAAATTATGAAAAAAAATATAATGTTAATCCCCTTGTATGGCAATAAAGAGTTTTTTTCCTCTATAAATGAAACTAAGTCCATGTAAATCTTGTAAACACAATTTGGACTGTAGAATACAGTGTGAATTCATGGGTTCTTCTTTGTGTCTGTGCACATCTTTAAGTCTGTTGGTTCCTTATAGAGAGGACTAAATATTAGTCACTTTTGTATTCACAGAGTCCCACACTGAGTGAAATCTGCATAAATGGATATTTAAGATGCTCTGAACAAATGAACAAAATAATGACTATATCATATAGTAGAATTAAAACCTAACCGTGGTTTCCTAAGCCCTGACTTTAATTCACCACTTTAGTTGTCTGAAATAATATCTCCTTTGTGATCAGCTGGATGATTTTCCAATGAAATCTGGTATTCACTTCTCACATGTCAGTACTTTCTCACGTCTTCTGAAAGTATAAAGTATCATGACAAAGGCGCAGATGTTATATTTACACCTTGGATAAAGAAAAGGAGTGCTGAGCATTGGGAAGTTCTCTTTTTGAGGAATTTCTAATGATTTTTAGGTAAATGCATGTGACAACTTTTATTATTTTAGGAAAAACAAGTATAATATAAATAAAGATAGGAATTGAGGAGGTTAAATTTTATTTTAGCATAACTATATTAAAGTAAATGGAACATTGGTAGATTATTACTAAATTCTAAGTTCAATGCTAACCACTGTGGATTGTAAAAAGAGAGAAAATATCTTGCATTCAAGGAGCAGTTTTGTAAAGGTAACTTGGGGAAGCATTGTATCTGTAGCTGGAAAATTTAAGTTATTGTGTAACGATATGTTCATGCTAATAATTAAATTGCTATGAGATACAGAAATTAAAACTCAAATATGTAAAATATTTCAGAATGAAGTTATTGGAAAATTTATAGTAAAAAAGAGATGAGGCTTTAGTCGTACTTTAAAGCATAGCAATTTTGTACAGAAGAGTAAAACATTGAGATGTATATAGCAAAAAAACATACACATTAGCAAACTCTGGTGCAGAAAGAATAATCAAATTTATCTATCCATTCATATGATGGGTTTAATAAACAGAACTTGCCAAAGTCAACAGAAAACAGCAAAGAGAAATCTCAGTTCTAACCTAAGCCTCACAACCTTGTGATCCCATTGCAAACTAGTCCAGGCTACTCTGCACAATAGTCGTTGACACATAGTTTCTTTTTAGCCTCAGCAGAAGAGGTGTAAATCACCAGACCTATAAATGAGGCTATCAGATGAATTAGCACTCAAACGACTGGAAACAGGAACAGAGTTCACAATAATTGAGAATTATTCATCTCAACAAATCCACATGAACAAAAATATATGTTAATGTTTCAAAGTACTGAGTTTTTGAGTGGTTTGTATTCAGCAATATAAAAGCCAATATGCAGCTTGTAGATTTCTTGCAAGTAGGGAGTGAAACATTGGGAGGAGGAAGAGGAAGAAGAGGAAGCTGGGTCAATACAGTTATATCTCAGAAAATTCATGATCATTTCCAAGACGTGCAGACAATGAAATCTGGACAATCTGAAGTGAAAACACAGAAGTCAGTGCATTTCAAGGCTCTCAGGGATAATTCTGAGAAAAATAAGTATTTTTATTTTATGTAACATAAATGGATTTTGCATACTTGGGCCACTTCCTAAATCTTGATTCTTAGCCCTTAGCTTTCCTATGTATGTTATATATTAATTTTTATAGCTAAATTTTTAAATATAAAATTCAGATATCCCCCATGGTATTTAGATTATAAAGATTAAGCCATCCAGCAGCAACCTTAGAAATTAATAACCTTAGAATAATGCGTGACAATAATAATAATTATAGTTTCTATATAGTGAATTATTTACTAAAAACCGTGAATATATCTACATAAATCTTCTATTAGCTGAGGTCATTGTAGTAATAGACAGTTTATGCATCTTTTTGGCTAATGATGAGGGAAGGAAATAAGACACATTATCCACCTATTGCTTATACTAACTTTTAACTATTATATTTGTGTTTATGTGTATATATATATACATATACATTTACATACATATAAATGTGTATATATACATATACATATATATGTGTGTGTGTGTATGTGTGTATATATATATATGTATATACCAGGTTGTTCTTCTTGTTACATACTATCATGTTGCTCCAGTCCAATTCATAGTGACTCTATGTACAACACAATGTAACACTCCCTGACATTGTATCATGCCCAGCACTATATCAGTGCTTCTCTGCTATTCATAGGATTTCCAATGGCTGACAGTTTGGGGATTGTTCTCAGAGTGGGCTGCCAGGTCCTTCACCCATTTTGGGATCTAGGGATAAAACCCAGGGCCTCAAAGAGCACTCTACCATCTGAGCTAAACTCCAGTCCCTATATACCATGGGTGCCAAAAAATGTGTACACATTTTTAAGTGATGTTGCCTATGTGTTATTTTTCAAAGCTGAATTGAATTTTAGAAGTAATGTATAGTATAACTTTCTACTATCATATCAGAGCAAGCATGTAACCCAGTCTTAAAACAGTAAAATGGAAAATGTTCTTCCCAAGACATGTAGACAATTTTTGATACACTCTGTATATAAATATTCAGTGCTCTGTATTATGATATAAAGGTTCATTGGCAGTCATAACTTTAAAATGTAAATATTTTGGTTATTATTCTCTAGTAATGTTTTGGTTATGTCCACAAAACAGCATAACAATAACTGTATCATCTCTCACAATTTCTGTGGATCAGGAATTCAGGAAGTATAGATGTGTGGTTTTGGCTCAGGGTATCTCATATAATTACACTCAGGTACAATCATCTAGGACATCATCTGCAAAATCACCAGGCAACACAGTCCATCTTCCTCTCCTCCTACCCGCCTCTCCCTTTGTCTCTCTGTATAGTACAATATTTTGTCTTTCCTCATAGTCTATTTCGGCTTTGTCACAACATAGCAGCCACAAGGTGGTAAAATTCCTCACTTAGCAAAACAGTAGTAACTACCTCAGGGACCTAAAATTTGTGTCTGAGTAAACTAGACAGAAGCTCCCTTGCCATTTATGTTATGACCTGGCCTCAAAAGTCATGTAGTGCTCCTTCCTTTACATCCTATTAGAAATGGCAAAATCACAATGTAAAGAAGGAGGTAGGATGGAAGTTACTGTGCAATATTTTCTGGAAAACACTGCCATCAGAAACAATGTATTTAATCCAAATATTATAAATAAATATCCTTTTCTCTATGCATAGGTGATATAGGAATTGCTTCTCCCAAGGGTGTTTTTGATGTGAGCAATACTTCAATATATCATACCCTCTTTTCAATTAAATAATATTTATTTTTCAATTCTAATTTCATAATTGACTTGTGGGGTTCCAAGTGGACAGTAGATGATGTGAATCTCATTCCACTGTTAGAGAAATTCCTAGACACTGGCATCAGCAAATTAGCAAACTAGTCAAAATGTTCATGAATATCTAAGAATAAGAACATGAAACAAAAGTTAAACTGTATATGAAGTATTGAGGCAATGAATATATTTAAAATATTCCCTTTTCAATTAATTATTAAAATATACTTACTATTTGCATGAAAGATATTTTAATTGCCTTGAATAGCTAAACTACTATTTTTGCCCCAACATGAAAAATGTTCGAATATGATAGTCCCTTTTTGGAATTTAAAACTCATGAAAAATTGCAGCAAATTAAAATGGTAAATCTAGTTTCCTTTTGTTTATGCTGCCAATTATAGAATTCTCTATGAAGCAGTAAAAAGAGAAATGTATCTTTTTAATAAATAATTTAAAATGCACTATTCTCATTTTTGTTTCAGAGAAGAAAATATTAATGTTATATATGGAAAATGTGACTATTATACAAAAATATACTTACCTACATGTACATATTATATTCTGATTATGAAGATATTTATAAATAATTAATAGTAATGTCTTGGCACTGTTATTTTATATCACTGAATGTCAATGTTATTTCCTGTGTTTCTGAGAAAGAAACAGACAAATGGTTTTTAGCGAAAAGTTTATTGTTAAATGTTACAAATTATTCACAATTTTAAAATTTAAACAACAAATGCATGTATTTAACCCAGTCTTCTCTGAACTCTACTTGAATACTTTTATGTTCTCAGAATGGATGCTCCACAAAGGCCAGAATTTTTGCCTGCATTGCTTACTAATTTCCAGCACCTAGGGTTAGACCTGCCCTACAACTGTGACTGTCATTGGAGGTGTTGGGTACCAGTGTCACATCCTGTGGCTCATCTCTGATTTTAGTTCAGCTGTGCTTGAAGTACTGAGTTACCATGGCTATGGATAGCAACCTGGTGCATATCTGTGAGCTTTCCACATGTGCTCCAGGACCTTCCTCATGGATCCTGGAGTTGTAGATCCTCATGGAATTTTATTTCAAGAGAGTAGATATCCATCATTACCTGCCACTTTTAATCTAGCAGACAATGTTCCAGCCTTCAATCTTTCAGCCTAATGTTCTAGGAGGAATTCAGTATATTTCCCAATAAAACAGGAGGGATCATCTTCCAAATAAGTAGCCTACACCCAGGTCCTGGTCTCAGGTACTACTCTGTAGGGAATCTTGGATTGAAATGACACTCTACTGCTATGTATATATGCTTTGAAAATAAGTGTTTGACACTTTACTTACCAGAATTATTTTTTGTGATGCACTATCCTTGTCATGTACTTAGAGTTACTGTGAGTCAGGTCTGATTTGATGGCACCTAAAAACAAAATACTTGTCAAGGTAGAGATTTTAAACTTCCTATAAGACACAAAGAGGGATATAAAATACATACTCCAATAAACCAACCATTTGCAAAAGGTGCTGCCTTTCTCTCTTTGGAAAATAGAGAAATGAATAAAACAGGACCCACACAGAGAATTTGATGTTTTCTTTACTCCAATTTATTTAGTAAACTGATATTATGGAGATCAACTATCCTGTACCTGAATATAAATAAACAACATAATATCTGTTGGTCAAATGGGAAAATAATTGATAACTCTAATTTTGATGTGAATCTAACATTTTGATATGAATCTGTTCATTTATTTTCCATTAATTTGGACCTCATCTTTTTCTAGGTGCTAGAGAGTATAAATTGTACCTAATCTTCAAGAATTAAAGCCTGTGAGAGTGAAATGTACATGTGTTTTCTTCCTATCCAAATGTCATAAATATATACTAATGTTTCATGTGATCCAAATATATCAATTTTAGAAATGTATGTATAAAGAAATATTTCATGTGTATATTCACTTAAAAATAAATTTATGAAAAGTAGAACTTATTAGTAAAAAAACATATGTAATTAAAATTTACCTCAATATGGAGAAAATGCACTAGAAGAAGTTCAATGTGCCTTGATATAGATAATGGATTAAAAATTAAGGATTTTTTGGCAGAAGATGTGTAGGTAGTGAGATCAATTAAAGGAGGTTTTCATGAGACTAATTGAGTTCATGCCTTCATATAAACATTGTATTTGAAGAGAATATTTTCCTCATCAGAACTTTAGGTTAATTCTCCCATAACAAATATCACTAGAAAGTTTCCAAATAATTTTTTATTGTTAAAAATTAACTTTTCAACATTTTAGCCATATTGCTACTATAAAGATTATGAAATAATCTGTTGATTTAAATGGTGGGCCAATTCATTTGCCGAAGATCATAATCCTTTCTAGATGAAATATGGAAGAAATAGATTGGCATGTCAAAATGTACTTTTGAATCTTACTATGATAAGCATGGGCTGAGAATTAGCTCAGTGGGTAGAGTGCTGCTCTGCACTCTCTGAGGACCGGGGCTTGATAACCTGCACCACAAATATGGGAGAAGAATGTGACAATCCACTACCGAAGCAATCCTGAAACAATCAGCCATTGAAAACCTTATGAGGGTCACTATGATTTGGACTCCACTTAATGGCACCAAACAACATGATAAGCATATTTTATATGTATATTTTATAAGTAATTATAATTGTGTTGCAATTTGAATCCAGTGTTGCTACTGGCTCCATTCAGTCATTTCTAAGTGTCTGCTTACAACTTGTGATGCTGTGGGGCCCTATGTATTACTGTGATGCTGAAAGCTATCCAACCAGTATCTCAGATAACTGCAGGCCAACCTTGGTGCACAGGTTTCAGCTGAGCTTCCATACAAAGATTGATTATGGAGAAGGACCTGGCAGCTCCCTCCTGAAACAATAAGCCATTGGAAATCCTATAAATAGCAGAGAAGCACTGTCAAATATAGTGCCAGTTAATGAGATCCCTAGGTTGAAAGGTGCTTGCAGCCATACCACTGTGTCATCCTTTCCTGTCAGATCTTGGTAGCTAAGCATTGTTGGGCCTAGTTAGTAATTGGTTGGAAAATCACCTGGGAACACCAGATGCTGAAGGCTTAGGAGAAGGACCAAGCAAGCCACCCCCCAAAAAAAAAATCAGTTATTGAAAACTCTATGAATAACAGAAAAGCATTAAGAATACTGTTTTTCCAGTTGTCCATAGGGTCACCAAGAGTCAGACGTCATCTCAATAGCACCTAACAACAACAACAACAAGATTGAAAGGCATTCACAAGAAGACTGAGAAAAAGTTGCCTTCTAAAGAAGAGTTGACCTTTATGTTGGGACTGGAGTAAAGCCCCTAAGACCTTCATTTACTGATGTGGCATGACTCAAAATGAGAAGAAACACTGTGACTAGGGTCAAACACAAAAAAGATCATGTGCATGGTACAGGGTTGCATAGTGTTTTATGCTGCTTTGCATACAGTAACCATGAGTTAGACCTGACACGGCACCTTCCATTAAAACATACAAGGGTCTTTGGCACATAGGATAAATGACCTCATCATTCCTGATGTAGTAAAATATGGGTGTGCTTACGATGTATTAAGATTTACCACTTGTGGTATGTTGAGAGCCTAACATTTTACTGGTTGCTGGGAATACAAAAATGCACAAGACACAATTGCTTATATTCTACTAGGGCAATACAGATGAAGTAATGAGAAGGTTCAATGGCTGAAACGTTATCATTAAGCCAAGTACTAGATGCTTTAGGACTACACAAGTGTGACAATGATTCTTATCTCAGCATATGTACAACTTTATTATCTGAAGGAAAGTAAAACCTTGGTTTTGTAGAAGTAGTCAAGGTGAAAACTAAACTGCTTTTATTGAGTACAGAGGCAAGATCATGGTATGTTTAAGGAGTTAATTCTTCAAATAGGTGAGGCCAAATGTTTGAGGTGGTGAAAGGTAAGACAAGAAACTAATCAATGAGTCCAATTATAGATGATGTATATAACAATTGAAGGTGTTTTGTACACACTCCTGAAAGTGTAGAGAAAACAGAAGGATTTCAAGACAAAAGTAACATGAATCAACTGTATTTTAGAAATACAGAGTATTCATCTTGTAGTTTTGTGTTTAAATATATTTATCCTTTATGACAGTTGATCTGTCCTCACTCTGAATAGCATGGTAGGATGGACAATTCTTGATACTACATGGGAGTCTGTGTTAGTCAGAATTTGTGTCATTATAACAAAATATCTAACATACACAAGTTAATGGTAGAAAGGTTTATTTTAGCTACAGTTTCAGAGGTATGAGACCATACTCTTTGGCAGCGCTGGTATTGGGCCTGAGATGAAGTAAATATGATGATGGAAGTATTTGAGAGCATATTGCAGAGACTAGTCACTTCATGATAAATAAGAAAGTAGAGAGAGAGAGAGGGGGGGGGAGAAAGAGAGAGAGGGAGAGGGAGAGAGCTGGGACAAGATATAGGCACAAAGACATGCTCTTGGTGACCTACTTACTCCAGGGAATCCTCACCTTGGAAGTTTTTCAGAACCTCCCAAACTATTGCCAACAGCTGGGGACCAACCCTTCAATACATGATATGTGAACTTTTTAGGGACACTTTATATCCAAACCATAACAAAGCCTATTTCATCTATACAAAATTATTAAATGTTCTCAGCAGTGATAAGGAAGATAATGATTGGTACCAAGAAATATTTCAGATAAAGCTCTATTTGAAATGTAAAAGAAATTTTAACAATGGCCAGAATTATTTAGTCCAGTAAAGAGGCCTCTTGTTTTTAGAATTATTTAAGTATATAAAAACATTGTTGTTGTCTTTAGGTGCTGTCGAGTCAAGTCCAACTCATAGTGACCCTATGTACAGCACATCGAAACACTTCTGAATTCTGTGCCAGGTGCATGATCTTATTTATATTTAAGCCCATTGTTGTAGACACAGTGTCAGTCCATCTGGTGGACAGTTTTCATTTTTTTCCTTGACGTGCCACTCTCCCAAACATGATGGCTTTCTTAAGACACTTGTCTCTCCTGACCACATGTCCAAAATATGTAAGATGCAGTCTGGCCATTTTTGCTTCCAAGGAGCACTCTGGTTGCACTTCTTCTAGGACAGATCTGTTGGTTCTTTTGGCAGTCCATGGTATATTCAATAGATGTCTCCAGCACCACAATTCAAAAGCATCAATTCTTCTGTCTCTCTTGTTCAATGTCCAGCTTTGACAACCATATGATGCCACTGAAAATATCATGGCATGAGTCAGACGCACCTTCATCTTCAAAGTGACATCTTTGCTTTTCAATACTCTAAAGAGATCTTTTGCCACAGCTTTTCCCAGAGAAATGCGTCTTTTGATTTCTTGACTCCTGCTTCCATAGGTGTTAATAATAGAGCTAAGCAAAGCAAAATCTTGGACAACCTCAATCTTTTCTCCATTTATTGTGAAGTTGCATGCTGACCCAGTCGTAAGGATTTTTGTTTTGTTGATGTTTAGTTGCAACCCATATTGAAGGTTGTGACAGAATATCAGAAAGATGTTTATCTATGTTTTATTGACTGTGCAAAGGCATTTGACTGTATGGATCATAACAAATTATGGACAACACTTCAGAAAATGGGAGTACCAGAGCACCTAATTATACTCATGAGGAATCTACACGTGAACCAGGAGGCAGTTGTTCGAATAGAGCAAGGAAACACAGCCTGGTTTAAAGTTGAGAAAGGTGTGCATCAGGGCTGTATCCTTTCACCAAATCTCTTCAATTTATTGGCTGAGCAAATACTCCAAGGAGCTGGACTTTATGAGGAAGAATGCAGCATCAGGCTTGGAGGGAGACTCATTAACAACCTGCATTATGCAGATGACTCAACTCTGCTTGCTGAAAGTGAAGAAGATTTAAAACATTTACTGATGAAGACCAAAGAAGATATAAAAATAGTAAATAATTTCATTGTGGCATTATAATATTTTACTAAAATCATTCTGTATATATATATTTCTCAACTAAACATTATACCCTCTTTCCAGCTCTCTGCCAAACATCATAATAAATAAATAAGCCCTTCATAAATATCATGCATAATGATTATGATATCTGTATACACACACACACACATATATATATAGTTTTAGAGTTTATAGTTTTGTCAAAAGGCAAGTGTCTGCACCATTAATCATTAAGGATGCATCAAAGGCAAATATGTGAATTGAAAAGCTTCTGAATATTCTGTGAATTTAAATTTATATTGTAGAGAGTAAGTCACGAGCAAAACCAGAAAAACAATCATCGTCTATATTCACAGTATTATCATGGTGTTTTTCCTTCATTTAAAACCAAAATAAATAATTAATCTTTAAAAATTATAAAATACAAATACAGTCAACATCACCAAAAATTGAAAATTGCCTTCTTTCTAATAGTTGTTTTAAATAACAATGTTTCCTTACGACAAAATGTTAACCTTAGTATGTTGCATAACAGTGACTACTACTATGGTTTATATAGTCCTTATATTATTTATAACTAATCTATATGTATACTTGATTGGAAAGAACAGAAGAAAGGAGGTAATTGATAATGAAAAAAATTGGAAGAGTGGCATAAACAGAATAAATTGCTACATTTGTTTTCAGAGCACTAAGTACATTAAAGTTTCGGTATACATAAAGACTAAACTTTAGTAATTAACATTAGCATGTTGTTTGTTCTTGTTAGATGCTGTCAAGTTGGGTCCAACTTACACTGATCCTCATGGTTTTAGATGGCTGATTGTTACATTGAAAAAATCGTTAATTTTCTCTTCTTCAAAAAGCTCATTGATGTAAAAGAATGCAAAGGTAGTTGTGGAAAACTGTTGCTCTGCTACATTAAAATCAGTGTTGGAGAATGACAACATTTCTTCTGTCCTCTTTCCTCCCATTTGATACTGAATTAATAATTTGAAAGTAAAAATATTATTTTTATTAGTCTTTTTCAGTGCTGAACAAGTTTCCATTGAAATCAACAGGAGGGTCAAGTACAACAGAGATACATGAACATGTAGTAAGATGTAAAAACTCATACTTTTGCTTTTATTTTATTAAATACTAAAATCTGATATGAAACATTTTGGGTAGATATTATAGTGCAATACTAACATGATGTTTTGATTCCCTTATATGTCTACTTAGGCAAGTCAGGAAATTTCATTAACTTTCCTTCAAGTGGTGTGTGTGTGATTTTCAATTAGTCTCTCTATGTTTACTAAACATTTACTATAAATCTTGTAATATGCCATGATCATGAACAAAAACAACAACAAAATTGAGACCTAGTTCCATTCTTCAAAGAACATTCAGTAAGTGGATTTTTCCATTTCTCTTTCTTTCTACCCAGGAGAAGTATTTCTTATCCCAACTCTTTGTTGGGCATGGAGAGGTCAACATTGGATCCCTTTATTGCTTCTGTATACCACTTATAAGGTCTCTTGGTGCTTTTAGTTTTCTTTTACTGGTGGCACGGAGGCTTGCAGGGCCACCTTACCCCAACACAATGTGAGTGAGGATGCAGAAAGAAGTTTCTGAGTGATAGAGTTCCTCTCTCTTCCTCCAAGTCTTCGCACAGTACTCCAGGATGGGACAAACTGAGACCTGTAAGTATGCCTCCTGTCTGTCTGAGGGACGAAAAGAGGGTGGATGCTGAGATTGGGTCTGAAATTACAGGTGGACTCAGATCTAGGATGATGTGTTTAGCAAATTTTTCCACATTATAATGGTTTAAAAGAAATATTCTTTCAGTGGAAATCATACATGCAATTTTGAATTTTCATCTAAGTGTCTAGTGATATACAGTAAAATAATCTCAGGGTGCTGGGCAGCAGCAATAAACTGCAGCTTCCAGTTAGTCACAAGATGATAAGGGGAAACATGCAAGATACTCTACACTGTGCTATGCTGCTATGCTGTGATGTTCAGTAGGTTAGTTGAGTTAAATGCTTTTTAATTTACTATATTTTCAGTTTGTAATGGGCTTATCAGAACAAAACATCATCATAAGTCAAGGAGCATCTGAACTTGACTTCTTCCAACATTTATTTATTTAGTAAGTTCCAAGTTTGTGAATTCTAACATTATGGTCTGATTCAGAGAAACCAGATGTAAAATGGTGGTAAATTGATATTGTCAATAGTTTTGTGTAAAGTTTTTGAAAACTACTAAAGGATAACATGTGTTTGACAATCATTTCCAACATATTTATCACTAAAAATGTGAAAACCCTAAAATATTCATGAAGTTTCCATATCACAATAAAAAGAGTATATTTAGACTTTGATTTGTAATACCTATAAATATGTAATCTGCATGGTGGAGAGCTTTTGAGATAATTGTTTTTGTTTTCATTTCAGAGGTAGTTATTACAGGGCCTTATGAACGATAATCTCAAAAGACCATGCCATACGGTTCCACTGCTGGAGGTAACAGAAAGGAAGATTTTTAGGAATTAGAGATTTTATACAATAAATTCACTGATCAAGTTAGAAAATATCACTATTTGTCCATTTTTTACTATTATTTTCTATTTGAAATACATTACTCAGAAGAGATTTTATAAAATGATTTGACTACTTACTCTCAGTAGATAATCTTTTGATAATAATGTAAGACTTTACCATAAATTCTACTTATAAAATGTTTTGTTCTTATATGTATAAATTACAGCTGCTTAAAAACAAACAAAAACCTGAGTAGTTTTCTGATAATAGCATATATTCTTGCCTCTAATCCACACCCTTTCAAGAGTTTTAGAGGACTACAAAATCTCCCAAGAGCTCTTCTATGTATACAATTACATAGGAGTCTAATCCACATCTGATTTTGAATCCCTCTAAAACTCTAAAAAGGATGCAGATTATATGGGATAGATGAGGTAATTAATATGAAGTTTTAAAAAAATCGTGGTAAGAAAGTATAATTTTTGTTGTTAGGTGCCATTGACTCATGTCCAACTCAGTGACCCTCATAGAGTTTTCAATGGCTGATTATTCTGAGATTGTTTGGGGAGTGGGCTTCCATACCCTTCTCCCATTTTTGAGTGCTATAGATTGAGCCCAGTACCTAAGAGAGTGCAGAGCAACACTCTGCAAACTGAGCTAAGCCTCAGCCCAAAACTGAATGATATGTTTTTATTTTTTCCTATATGGTTACCATGCAAAATCTTTGAGAATTCTGCTTACAGACTAAGTTTTCTATGAATAATTTGTGTATGTTTAGTGGAAACAACATTTAAAGTGTTTATACTTTCATAGTCCTCTTTTTTAGAAGAAATTTTCTGGAAGTTTGAATGTTTTTGTGTATTCCAATAAGGTTTTAGTTTATGCTAAATAACATTCCATTATTTTTCAACATTGCACAGTAACATTCTACAGTTTTTCAAACTATTCTCCTGTTGATGGACTCCTGGCTGATTCCATACCCTTGCAATTGTGAAGAGTGCTGCATTAAACATGGATGCACAGGTGTCCCCCTGGTATGATGATTTATAGTGGCTTGAGTATATACCTAGGAGTGTTATAGCTGGGTCATATGGCAATTCTAGTCTTAGTTTTCTAAGTTACTCCCATATTGCTTTCCAAAGTGGCTAAAGTAATTTTTTGTCACACCAGCACTGTGAAAGTGTTCCTTTGTCTCTGAATACTTGCCAGCATTTCTTATTATTTATTTTGTTAATCTTGACCTTTTGGGAGTGAGATGGAATCTCAGAGTTGTTTTAATTTGCATTTCCTAATGGACAGGGATATTGAATATTTTTAATGTGTTTATTGGTCTCTCACATTCCTTATTTGAGAACTTTCTGTTCAATTCCCTTGTCCATTTATTTATTGGGGTATTTGTTATTTTGGTGATTGATTTCTTAAATTCTTTGCATATTATAGAAATTAGTCCACTGTCAGATATGTAAGATGCAAGGATTTTCTCCTACTCTGTGGGCTCTACCTTTACTCTGTTAATAGGTTCCTTTGCTGAACAGAATCATTTTAGTTTTAGGTAATCCAATTTGTCAATTCTTGTGCAGTTTCCTGGGCAACCTCAGTCTTGTTAAGGAAATACTTGATTATGGCTATGTACTGGAATATATTCCTTCTGTTTTCTTCTAGTAGCTTTGAGGTTTCCACTTTTAAGTTGAGGCCTCTGATCCATTTTGAGTTGATTCTCACATAGATTGAGGGATATGAGTCTATTTTTAGTCTTTTGAAAATTAATATACAATTTTTCCAGCACCATTTGTTGAAGAGGCTATATTTTCTCCAATGAACTTGCTTGGCCTCTTTGTCAAAGTTCAGGCTGTAGTTGTGTGAATGTATCTTTGGGTCTTCATTTCTGTTCCATTGATCCTAAAGCATATTTTTTGTCAGTACCAAGCTGTTATTCCCACTATGGCCCTGTTGTTATTGTTGATGTTAGGTACTGTCAAGTTGGTATCTGACTCATAGTGACCCTCATAGGGTTTTCAATGGCTGTTTTGGGATTGCCTTGGGAGTGGATTGCCAAGTCCTTCTCCCATTTTTGGGGTGCTGGGAATCGAACTCAGGACCTCAGAGACTACAGCACAGCACTCTACCAACTGAGCTAAATCCCAGCTCTATGGCCCTGTAGAACAGTTTGAAGTAGGTATTGTGATACTTCCTGCACTGTTTGTCATTGCTTATGGTTTTTGCTACACATAGTCTTTCATGCTTCCATATAAATTTTAAGCCTTTTTTCCTATTAATTCAAAGTCTGTCATTGGAATTTTGATAGGATTTGCATTAAATCTGTAAATTGGTTTTGGTAGTATAGCCAGTTTCATAACAATAATTCCCCCAATCCTTGAACAAAGGAGGTGCTTCTACTAGTATATTCTGCTATTTCTTTCTTTAATGATTTGAAATTTTTTCTTGTAGAAATCTTTAGGGCCTTTTGTCTGTTTAACTCCTACACATATCATTTTTTGGTGGGATATTGAAGTTGGGTTGTTGCTTTGATTTCCCTCTCTTCATGTTCCCTATTGGTGTATTAGAATGCTACCAGTTTTTGAGTGTTGATTTTGTATCCTGCTTCTTTGTTGAAGAAGCTAATTAGATTTAAGAATTTCTTGCTGGAATTTTTAGGGTCCTTTAGGTAGAGGAGCATATCATCTGCAGACAAGGGTAATTTGACCTCTTCTTTCCCTATCTATATTCTTTTAATTTATTTCTGTTGCCTAATTGCTCTGGCTAGGGCTTCAATCACAATATTGACAAATTCTAATTTAAAGAGAGTTGTATTTTGAGGTAAAACTAAGGTATTCATCTATAAATTTTCTAAAAATGTAACAGTCTAAAGTTTTTGAACTTGTTTTTGGCGGGTCACAAAAGACCTACTTAAATCTGAACTTAAATCATCATAGAGGAAGGATGTGGACAAGTATATATATCAAATAGAAAACTCAATGTCTTAGTCCATTTTGTGTTTCTGTAACAAAATACTTGAGAAATTTGCAATGAGCTGGTTATTATTTATTTATTGGCTTGTGTTTCTGGAGGCTAAATACCCAACACTGACAAACTGATAGTTGGCAAGAATTGTTTTAATGCTGCTCCAATGTCAGAAGGGCAAAGAGTGAAAGGGCAAGAGATCAACTTGGAACTTCAAGTCCCTTTATAACTGTAGATCTACTTATGAGAATAATGTCCTGAAGACTTAAAATCCTTCTAAAGATTTCACTTCCCAATACCACCACATTGTCAATCAAGTCTCCAACACATCAAATTTTGGGAATTCATTCAAACCATGCCATTGATTTCGGTGCCCATCAGTAAAGATCCATATAGCTAAACTGAGTAATTTCCTGAATTGCATTTCATCTCTAACATTCTAGGTACAATGAAGCAATTAAGTTTTCCACAATAGAGCAATAGATTGAGTAAATTAGCTATAATATTTCAAAAATTGTCCTGTACATTTCTCTCATAATCCTCACTGTCTTTTTATACTAGGATAGATTGAGTGGACAAGATACTATGTACATTTAGGAAAATGGAGACACAAGACAGATAAAGTGCCGTCCTGTGTAAATGAAAATTCTTGGATCTTTGATATCCCCCTCCTACACACACTGACCTCATATTAAATGAGAACACATTTTTATTATGATAAGCCACAAAATATAAGAATTGATTTACCATTAGAAATATTGTTGCTTGTTCTTTTCCTGAAAGGATTTTGCTTACATTTCAGCTGGTTGAATGGATGAATGACCTCATGTACCTGTGGAAATTTGCCCAAGGTCCCAAAATCAAATTTCTACATCTCCAAGTAGATTGATTTTATCCATTTTCTATAGATCAACTGGGCTGGGATTTAGCTCAGTTGGTAGAGCACTGTGCTGCAGTCTCTGAGGTCCTGAGTTCACTTACCAGCACCGCAAAAATGGGAGAAGGGCCTGGCAATCCACTCCCAAGACAATCCCGAAATAGTCAGCCATTGAAAACCCTATGAGGGTCGACATGAGTCAGATACCGACTTGATGTCACCTAACAACAACAACATAGATCAACTACAGAAAGATGCACAAAATGGTGGATGTTAAGAGAACCATACTATTAAAAACTCCTTTCTACCATTTAGCTTTTAA
The DNA here is from genome assembly GCA_007922755.1 of Pedetes capensis. Taxonomy (NCBI): domain Eukaryota; kingdom Metazoa; phylum Chordata; class Mammalia; order Rodentia; family Pedetidae; genus Pedetes; species Pedetes capensis. The sequence goes on along the minus strand of VMDO01002722.1, from coordinate 24,646 downwards.
TTATATAGCACAGGAACTGAAGTTGAGTATGTAGAAAAGTATGTTCACATAATTCATTGCTTGGAGGCATTAAGCACAATATGTTGTGCATGCTCATATAGTCATGTTTCTTAAATAGTAATTTGAGTTTGTGTGTCTTGTGCAATCAGTTCATGGCTTCTATAGAGATGTTTGAATACAATACTATGTCTGATACAATCTTTTGAGACCTCTGGGTTTGTAGATAGATACCAATGAATGTTGGGTACAGTAAAAGCTCTGTCCATATCTAGTAATTCCATAACCTTAATCTTAAAATATAAATCATATCATAGCCCAAAATGTCTGTAATGGTCTGTAATGAATTACAAGGTAATGCTCATATTTCAGTTTTCAAAATAAAAAAAAATTTTTCAAGAGAAATAATTTGAGTTTAGCTCAGTAATTTAATTCAAATTTAAAGCCAGGAGACTTTGAGAAAGGGTCTTACTTTAGATTCTTTAGCAATTAGCATAAATTAAGGCTTGGAAGATGTCAACACTCAATCTTAAAATTAAAAATAAAACTCAGTCCATTGAATTAAAAAAATTAGAAATTATTATTTGATATTGACAAAGGAAAATGTATCAGAAACTAGGTTTGTATTTTTAAATGTCATCTTTATTACAATAAGATGGCACTACATCTCTAAATTTAGAAAAAACAAATTGAACTAGAAAAGCCCATGGACAGAAATAAAAATTTTACAAGTAAAATTGGTGTTCAAGAAATAAATACATATGAGGCAGACACCATGGTTCACATCTGTAATCTCAGATACTCTGGAGTCTGAGGCACGAAGATCATGAATTCTGGGCCAGAGGAGGCCTGTGCAACTTAGGGAAACCCTTTCTCAAAATAAAAAAATGAAAAAGGGTTTGGGGGTATGTGACTCAGTGTAGAGCACTTGCTTAACATATGCAAGGCCCTGGTTTCAATCTTCCAGTACTGCAAAAATGAAAGAAATACACTTAACATTCATTTAATTTGTTAAAAAGAGGTAACATATGCTAAATAATAAGATAGTAATAGCTTTTCATGGTAATTAATCTAATCCAACTGGAATAAACCTTAAGACAACAAGAACAGATAAATTTAAAGCTAAAATTGAATTCAGAAAATAGTGTAGCATAGTTTGAAACAATTAGGGATTTTTAAAAATTATTTAGTATTGCATAAATATATGGTACAACAAATGGTGTGTAGAACTTAACATGAATTTAAAACAGGGAAGAAACATACAGGTAATTTGGAATAGGAAAAAGGTAATACTTCTTTGACAGTCTTTTCTTATTCAGTTGCAAAAACTGACCATGACTATGGTCTTTCATCATGTGAACTTTTGAATCAGTTAGTCTGTGTGCTACATAATTATGCTTTCAACCAAAATGGAAAAATATAAAGTTATAGTTATAGCTACAAATATATTCAAGAGTATTGCTATTGTAAAATGCAGACTTTAGTTTTATAAAAGGACAAATGAAGAAAATTATTTTTCTGTGCCATGATATTTGACAAATGAAAAAAATGTGGTAATTCGTTTTAAAATCTTTTTCTTTCCTGCAAGATTTTCAGGACAAAATATATTGCACCAAAATCTTATATATCCATTATGATAATATGACTTCTCAATGATTATGTTATCCAAAGAGATTATAATAAAAGTGTAGAAAAACTATGCAGTGGACCCAATGAACAGTCTACTTGTAAGGGTAACAACAAAAAAATATTGCTTTCTTATTACTCATAAGTCAGCTACATTTTTCTTTTTAAAGGTCAATCAATGACAGCATGAACTTTTTCTTTTCCAATACTGAAAAGTAGCAATAAATTGCTTTCACTATACATGGTAGCACTGTATACTCTTGGATAAGTTTTAATTCCAAAAATAAGAGTAAGTGACCTTCTTTGTAATATCACCATTGTTTGTCTAGTTTCAAAGAGAGTCTGTGACAGTACCCTCAAGTTTTCATAATCCTGATATTTGTTGTCAAGTTGTCAGTCACGCAGTGAATTTACATTAAAGCAGATTTTTCTTCAGGAACTTAGATTTAAAATTTCAAACACAATCCAAAGTGACAGTGGATTCCACAAAATCTGATCATATCATTCAGATTTTTAAAATTAAGATAGATAAACACTTAAGGAAATTGAATAGAGAAAGCATATACAAATACATTTAAACTTTACCAAATAGAGTTTAAGATATTCTTTTTCAAACGTGTAAAATAGTTTCCCTTATTCCTCGGTTACAACACATATCCTTTCAAATAGCAAGTGGTGAATGCAATTTGTAAGATTGATATTGTCCAATCAGCATTATCTAGAAACACATTGCAAAGGAAATTGCATACTACCTAGGTCAGGGTTGATAAAGAGTTTACAGAGGTAATTTAGCTTATTTATTGGCAGATGTATTGTCCTTAAAAGAAATAAATGGGAGCTGAAATCCCAACTAATCCTGTGTTAAGTTAATTTCCCCTAAGGTGAAATTGCTTTTGGGTGATTTTAATCAGGTCTTTTAAAAGTTAACCCCAGTGATTGTTAGATATTTATTGTATAGCAAAATTGCTTATGGAACATTTGATTATAAAACAGATACCTGTGTCCCGAAGTTGAATTAATGAATGAAAACCCTGAGGGTGGTGATAATACATAAGGTTTGGGGAAAATAAATGTCCATGGTGGTTCTTTTTGTACCAAAATGCAAGAATTGCTGTCTAAATATGATAATAGAGCCAGAATTATATTTAGGCCATTTATTCATATTCTTTTATATATTCTGGAAACAAACGAAGTAAGAAGTTAGTTTTTTCTTGATTCACTTTCATCGTAATACTTTTCAACTTATCAGAAAACTGGCTTTTTGATTGCCACTAAATTCAATATGACACTTATTAAGCGAGAAGCACAGAGGAAGTAACATGAGTTTTGGAGACAGAGGCACTTGTGTTTCAGTCATGACTCATTTAGTTTAAATTGTATGAAATTTGATATTACTCAACTTCTCTTTCAACTTCTCTGGGACTCAGTTTCCTCTAGTTAATATGATTTACCTGAGTTGTCATGGTAACTAAATTAGAACTCACACACACACACACACACACACACACACACACACACACACACACACTGTTGTAAGATATGGGTTTAGCTTGCTGTCTTACTTTCTACAAGTTATCATAAGTTATAACCCTCCCTTAGTCACCCCACTACTCACTCCTTCATTTCTATAAATTACTTTAATCCATATTTTTGTCACAACATCACATAATATTTTAATTATATTGTGGTATAAATTATTCTCTTGAGCTCTACAATTTCAGTCTCTAAAAATAAATGATTTTGTCTATATACATTGCTACTGAATTTTCAGGACCCAGAGCAGTGCACATAATAATTAGTCAGTATTTATCAAAAGAGTAAAAAGGACAACTGAGAAGCAAAGGATGTTACAAATTAAAGGCCAGTTTGAGGGGTTGGAAGCCAGATTCAGTTTATATTGATATGCCAAGAACATCTAATAAGCAAGAGCCCTTATAATATTCATCCAGAAATCTTGTTTAAGTAATAGGTCTTGGATTGTCCCTGAAACATTGCATTCTTATCTAAGTCAGTGGATACTAGTAGTACTAGTTCTTAGACCTCACTTTGAGTACCATAATTATTTGTTGTTGTTGTTGTTGTTGTTAGGTGCCATCAAGTCAGGTCTGATTCATAGAGGCACTATATACAGATGTACAGATCTCTTCCTGATTTTGTGCCGGGCATACCACCCCTTTTTTTTTTAAGCCCATTTTTGCAACAACTGCATCAATCCCTCTAGTAGAGGATTTTTTCTTTTTGTTGTATTTACCAAAGCCATGTTGTTGTTGATATTCTTAGGTACCCTCGATTCAGGTCTGACTCAGAGTGACCCTATATATAATAGAATGAAACACGCCCGGACACTGTGCCATGCCCTACCCAATGTCAGTGCTTCTCTGATATTCATAGGGTTTTCATGGCTGATTCTTTCTGTATTGTTTCAGGAGTGGACTGCCATGTTCATTTTGCATTTTTGCAGTACTGGGGATTGAACTCAGATCCGCAGAGCATGCAGAGGAGAGCCAAACCCAAACACATTATGAAAGTCATAGAACCCCCCCAAATATATATGGGGGGTGGGGGTGGGGGTGTATGTGGGAGTATATATAATAATTATGTGTATATGAATATATAGCCTGGCATGGTAGTTGTTTGTTGTTGTGTGCCATAAAGTTGGGTCCAACTCATAGAGACCCTATGTACAACAGAATGAAATGAAAAATTCCCTGACACTGTGCCAAACCCAGGAATATGTCAGTGCTTCTCTGCTATTCATAGGGTTTTTAATGGCTCATTGTTTCAGGATTTTTTGGGTAGTCGGCTGCCAGGCCTCTAATCCCAATACTCAGAGGTTTGAACTCAGTGTGGCCTACATAAACAGGCATTGTGCTACATGACTGTAATGAGAGTGATTTTGGAAGCTGACACAGGAGGATGACAAGTTCAAGGCTATAGGTAGCCTGCACAACTTAATGGAGCACTATCTCAAGATTAAAAAAAGTACAAAAGCAGCTGAGTTTTGAACTCAGTGGTTGAACACTTGCCTAGCATGTGAGAAGCCCTGGGTTCAACCCCCTAGTAATGAAAAATATAAAGGTAACTAAATTAAAGATAACTTTGTCATCTTTACAGAAGATATGCAGCTTTTGGCTTGGGTTACAGTTTACTGGATTATGCATGAATAAATCACAAATTATTTACCGAGAATTTCCAGAAACTAATGCAATCTATGGTTGGAAGGATGCTGCTAGTTCCTGCTCAGATAATTTTTTAAAAGCTAGATGCTATGACAGCTATTTAGTTCTATATTTATGAGGCTGTAGCAGACAAGCATATGGTTAAGCTAATTTCTACCAGAAATAGTTTACCTACAAACTGGGCATCTTAGTTAGTCTTCCAGTATATGTAACATTCTTAAAGTTTACAAGGTTCACCGTACCAGCAGAAGGCTTAGAGAATCCCCAGGGTTCTGAACTAAAGAGCAAGTATAAAGAGTTAGAATGAAATATCAGAATCTTTCAGTTTTTTGACTAAGCTCTGGTGAAACAGAAGTGAATTAGTTCCAAGGTGACAAATAAAATAGTAAATTTTAAGACTATTTATTAGTGGACATTGTGACAAGTTTCAAATCATCAATGTTTAAACTAATGTAATATAACCAAAATAGAAAAGTAAATGTGTAAACTTAACATAATGTTTTAAGATAGTTTAGAAGAGGAAAATAAATCGTGACTACTTTTCACATGTTTAAGATTATGTGACAAAATAAATATTTTTGAGAGAGGTGTATATTATGGCCTTTGAGTAGCCACTAATTTTTAAGGAAGAAGGAATGTCCAACAATAAGTCTGATTTGTTTCTGTTTTACACGGAATTCCTTCAATATTGATTTGTTTTACCTAATAATTAATGACAATGTCTGAGCTATTATTAGGTCAAGAGGGTAGAATCATAGCTAACCTTTAAAGAGCAAGCCACTTCATCTCTCTTCTAGTCAAGTATTTCATTTAGGGTCTTTTGAATCCAACAAGGCCGAAAAGACAATATTTTTAGGCAATGCTAAAGGTGAGTTTAATTTTCCAATACAGTAGTACATCAGGAGGATGGCAGATATACTGTAGCTCTAGGATAACACAGAAGTAGAAATATGAAGCATCTCTATCCCTAATAAAGTACCACAAAATATCACAATATGCTATTTGTTAGCAAATATAAATTGCAAAGCAGTTTTATAGACAATATGTTTGTGTATACGAACCCTCCCTCTCTGAGATTCCTTGGGGCAAACATAAGTCTTTTTAAGGCAGTGAAATGAATCCATCACCACCACCTAAATTCCCTCATTTCTGTTCATGACAGGAAACAAGATGATTCTTTTCATTCATTCTTTGTATTCTCACTTGTTATCTTGTGCCTAAAATCCATGATCTACAGCTATAAGACAATGTATGCTATATCCTTTCCATGATGTACTCAGGGTTTCCCTCACATTACCCATCAAACTCTGCACATAAGTACAAAGTGATTTTTTCATATTTGCAGCAAATTTCACAGTCCTTGATTCACTCTGAATTTTAGCTTTCCATATGCTATTTTTATGTGTAGTAACAGAGATGGATCATGATAGTCAAAATCTGGTATTTGAATTGATGTTTTTATTATGTCTACCTTCCTTTTTTATATTCTGGAAGAATGCTCGGTCTCAGCCCTTCTCATTATCATCTATGATTGTAGCCTTTATAGTTAGAGGTGACAACGGCACTGGCTTCTCTGGGAGGCTTTCTGTCTACACAGATAGCTTTGCAGAAATCCATTGACCTTGTTTGTGTGATCCTTCATTTCTAGCAGCTTTGGTACTTTTATGCTTTTTTCTTATCAAACTACCTCAGTAACAGAGTTTCACACCCAAATCATTTTCTTTCTCAAACCCAACATAATTTCTAACATCCAGAAGAGAAAATCCTCAGATGTCTCTTGTGTTCACACCACTGAACCTGCCTCTTATCAATTTTTTTACCTAACCTAGGAGAATCTTTAATCTCAAACATCTGTTGAAGTTTATGGAATTAAATTATCCCTGGAGCAATAATGTTTATATTTGCTGTGTGCTTGATTGAGTGGAAGAGACATGGGAAAATATGGCAGGAAGACAATAATTTAAGATGGTTGTTAACATTATCAGTCATGCATGTTGTATCCATTGTTTTGGATATATCATTCCTTCTAATAGGTGGTATTTGCTCTTATCACAAAGTAATCTCTGCGTGCACATTAATATATTTCATTTTTCACTAGCATCATTAAATTCTATGCATTTATCCATTATATACACATCTATATTTACGTGTATATGTAGAGAAATTTATTTAATAAATGTCCATAGAAAATTTTTGAATACTTACCACTTGTATACATGTACTTGCCACTTTTAAATGTGGTATTAATCTAGATCTTCATTTATAAATGCTCTAGGTAGAAATCATAACCACATGCATATGTGGAAGTATAATTCAAACCAACTAATTCACTTTTGTTTTCCAGAGAATTCTTTACATAAGTTTTAATATCAAGGAAAGGTTAAACTTGAAGATAGAATTCACTTTTGCTTATCATTTAACTTTTCTGTATCTTTCCTAGGAACATTCTAAGAGAGATGGCCAGCCCAAGAGACATTTGGGATTCCTACATTACTATGTAGGTTATACATGTTGCGGGCTGGGATTTAGCTCAGTTGGTAGAGCGCTGCGCTGCAGTCTCTGAGGTCCCGAGTTCAATTCCCAGCACCGCAAAAATGGGAGAAGGACCTGGCAATCCACTCCCAAGGCAAACCCGAAACAGTCAGCCATTGAAAACCCTATGAGGGTCACTATGAGTCAGATACCGACTCGACGGCACCTACCAGCTACTATACATGTTGCAAATATCTACATAAATGAAACTAATCCCTGTGACACATGTCTGTAATCCCAGCAACTCAAAAGACAGAGGCAGGCAGGGGGATTGCGAGTTTCCAGTCTGGGCAATTTAGAGAGACCCTGTCTCAAGATAAAAAATGAAAAATGGCTGGTGGTACAGCTCAGAGGTACAGTACTTGCAGAGTATGTTCAAGGCCCTGGGTTCAGACCCCAGTACCATTAGACAAAACAAAACAAAAGAAAACGGCTCTACAAAAACTAAATAAATACTTTGTTGTTAGATGCCGTCGAGTCGTGTCCTGCTCATAGTCACCCTCATGTTTGTTTTTTTTTTTTTTTTTTCAATGGCAGATTGTTTCAGGATTGCCTTGGGAGTGGGTTGCCACGTCCTTCTCCCATTTCTGTGGTGCTGGGAATCAAACTCGGGACCTCGGAGACTGCAGCACAGTGCTCTACCAACTGAGCTAAATCCAAGCCCATATCAATACCAGTGTACTTGATTTGGGATGAAAGACTTTCTTTGATGGGGCCAGATGAGATTCACAGATACCAGCTTATCTTAAATAATGTATTTTCCTTACTGTATTTGTTTGCAACAAGGCCCTTCTTTAGGTCATGGACATACTATGCTCCTCTTACCACAGGTCTTATGAATATCATATTCTTTCTGCATGAAGTACTTTTTCCTCCTTTTTATACTATTTAATCCCTATTTATTATACTTTATTCTCTTAACCTAGCACTACTTCCCCAAGAAATCTTTCTATATCCTCCATAACTGGTCTATGATTCTCTGTAAACAACATAATCCTGTCATCACTTTACATCTGTCTGGGTAACTGTTGGAAGAGTGACTGCAACGCCTCAAATAGTAGACACTTCATGAAAACAAGTCGGTATCACTTTTTGTTCTCAGTTCCCTTCATGGATCTCATCACCGAGTTTGGCATTAAATAAATAGCAACATACACTTTTGAGGAAATATTTCCCTTTAACACATTGTATGTGCTTTTCACATAGTATTTGATGGTTTATTCTGATTTGTATTATAATTATTTTTGTATGTGTCTTCCTTTTTTATTCTTGCTTTCTTGGAGAATCTGTATTTGAACATTTCCACATGAAGTCTGCTATAATACCAGGTTGTAGTTCTATAATACAATTTTGTCCAATTTTAAATGTGTACAAATAGTCCTTTTTAATAATTTACTGATGATTTGTATAAATTTTATTAAAGCAATATAATGGCATATGTATTTTTAGTATAATCTACCACAAATAATAGCATACTATTTAACTTAAAATCTTTAATTATTTCAGGTAAAGTAAAAAGAATTATCTTTTATTAAAGAAGCATAATTAATTTTGCATTATAATTGACATAAATGATTTTTTCCTTGAATTATAACAGGTTAGAACAATGAAAAATGAAAAACTAATTCTCTAAGACTTACAAAATTAAAACCAATTATGGACTTACTCATGTTATGTGTATTAAAATAATTGCTTCAATGTGCTGAAATCAGAGTAATTCATAGAAATAAGAACCTGATTTTTGACAAGGAGTTTAACAATGGAAAAATTTCTAACAAATAAAGTGTATTTTACTTTCTTTCTTTCATTTTTTTCAATGCTAAGGAGTTGCACCCAGGGCTTTACACATGCTAGCCAAGTGCTGTATCATTGAGCACATTCCCAAACCCTTTTTCCTTTACTGTTTTATTTTGAGAGAGAGTCTCACTAAATTGCACAAGCTGCCTTGAATTCACAATCATCCTGCCTCAGTCTCCCATGTAGTTGGGATTACAGGCATTTACCACGACCCCTGGTCTGGTCATATTTTACTATGAGATATTTGAATATGTCCATTGATTTTTGTAAGGTGCTGACATAGGAGGGATACAGGAATTGCAAGTATAAAATGGTCCAATTAATCTTCAAAATATAGAAGATAGATAGTAAGTACAGAGAGCAGAAGTAAATATTTAGAATTGTCTTGCCACTCTTTTAACCAGCACATGACTCTAAAAATTACTTGCTCTTCATGTTATCTGCATAATTTATTTATGCATTTATTATTATTAATTTTACTGGAAACAGTTTGCCTAATTTCATCAGATTAAGCATGGACTTGCTTGATACAGAGTTGAAAATGTTTGTGAAATGGAGTGAAAGGTGTATCTGATGGTGTGTTTCTACTCTGAGGGAACTGATACTTGCGTAGTTTCCTCATCCTTTCTGTATGTGCATGGGAATATACTTGCAAGCCTCAAACTAAAATGGAATAAAGATGAGAGCATTGGCTTCTGATCTCTTCAGTTGGCTGTTGACTCCTCTTAATTCCATAGGATCAAAAGGGAATCCTCTTCCTCCTGATGATCATCTTGGCCTGGGCAAGACTTTAATACACTTAGACTGGCTGACATGTTGACAATGTTATTTTAGAAGTCAAGCTTAAATGTATACTCTGTGCTTTATTTATGTTAAAGTGTCGGAATATTTCTCTGTTTCCCAGATTGTTTGGTTGAAGTACTAGAAAATAATTTGTCGCAAAAATGGTAGTTAGTCTTGGTCACTGATCTGAAATCTTTCACTGTCATTCATGTACAGTAGAATATCTAGTGCTTGTGTATATTTTTCTCTTACTGGGTACATTGGCGTACCACATCAACGTTTCCAGTGAGACATAGTCATGTGAGTAGTTCAAGCCAATTGATAATGACAACACTGATGTGTGTCCCTTCCAAAGCAAAATATTTATTGTTAATATATAACCAGTGTTTTTTGTTTTGTTTTGTTTTGTTTTGTTTTGTTTTTTTTCTGCTGTACTGGGGGTTGAACCCAGGGCCTCGCACTTGCATGCTTTGCAAGTGCTAGAGCACTGAGCTGCATCCCAAGCCTTTTTTTTTTTTTTTTTTTTTTTTTTTTTTTTTTTTTTTTTTTTTTTTTTTTTTTTTTTTTTTTTTTTTTTTTTTTTTTTTTTTTTTTTTTTTTTTGCTTTTTGAGACTGGGTCTCACCAAGTTACTCAGACTGCCTCTGGTCTGGTCTTGAACTTGCGATCCTCTTGCCTCCGCCTTCTGAACCACTGGGATTACAGGCATGTGCCACTGTGCCTGGCTATAACCAGTGCTCTTGACTCTGCTTCTGCCACCATGTAGAGAGCTTTGTTTTCAGGTTGTGAAGCTACAAATTTAAATACCCAGGCTGATGTGTTATTGCATACTGAACAGGTGCTTGGAAGATTTGCATAGGTGAAAATTAAAATAGGTAGTATTAAGCCACAAAGATTTGGGTATTTCTTGTAATTTTTGTGTTTTTTTCATAGAATAATGTAGTATACTCTGTCACTCTTGTTGTTGTTAGGTGCTGTCACGTTGAGACCAACTCATAGCAACCCTCATAGGGTTTTCAATGGCTGACTGTTTCAGGAGTGGATTGCCACATCCTTCTCCCATTTTGCTGTGTTGGGAATAGAACCTGGGACTTCAGAGACTATAGAGTGGTGCTCTACCAACTAAGCCAAAACCCAGCCCTTTGATTGTCACTACAAGGGTCTGAAATAGCCCTTTCCATTTATAAGCAAGTACTTTCTTTTTCTTACTCCAAAATAAATCACTATAAAGCTTATCCTTATAGAAAAATTCATTTTTTTGTGGTTTTAGTACTAATGTTCCTACCTCTTTGCAGACTGACAGTTAAAGCTTACCTTAATTCCAGGAGGGCACCACATTCTTTTCCATCCTCAAATCAGCAATTGTGAGCCAAATCATTCTTGTATTTTGGATCTCTAGATTTCATTTCTCTGGCCTTTAGACATAAATTTAATGTTCCACATGTTTGGGTCAGACCTACCTAGATAATCTCCCACCCAGCTAACTCAAAGTCAACTCAGAAGCCAGAAACAGAAGAACAAGTGCTGCATGATCTTTCTCAAAGGTGGAACCTAAAATTCGGTCACATAGAAGTTAAAAATATAATGGTGGTTACCAGAGGCTAGAAAAAGCCGAGGTGGAGAGAGGAATGGGGAAAGCTTGGTCAGCGAATGCTAAATTGCATTTACATAGGAATGGGAATTTCTGGCCTGCTATTGCACAACAGGATGCTAATAGATAAAAATAATATACACTATCCTTCAAAAAACTAGAAGAATGAATTCAGAAAGATTTTGCAATAAAGAAATGATAAATGTTTGAGGAGAAAAATGTTTAACTTGATTTAAATATCACTCAAAATGCACACGTATCAATACATTTGTTATAATAATATGTACTGTTTTATGTTTTATATGCTATTGAAAATAAATTCAATTTAAAAATCAACTGATTAATAACCTTAAACTGCAGCAAATGAAATCCCTTTTGTTCTATAATGCAGTATGGCCATAGAATTATATCTCATATTCACCAATTCTGCCTATATTCAAGGATATGAAATTACAAAAAGAGAGATATTTAGGGGATAAAATAAGAATGCTGTCTACTGAATAGAATTTATAATATTTTGAAAGATTAATGAATTATGAGAAAAGAAGTACATGACTATGTACAAAGACATTAAACAAGAAAAGCCCATTCAGATACACACACACACACACACACACACACACACACACACACAATGACATTAAGATAATGAACAACTTTTAACTAAGTAATATTGTATAATAACTCCTACCTACGGTGAGATTTATGTTAGAAACTACAAAATTACTTTATACCATTATGCTCATCTAACTTTAAAAGTAACTCCTTGCATTATATTCACATGACTTCTTAATGATTTGCTCACCAATTTATCCTTAAATCTTAGGATATTACATTCATTGCATAATATTTTTAATCCTGTGAATTCTTCCATTGTCATCCTCTCTCTCTCCTAACTACATAGTATATCTCCTATCATTTAGGTCTCATGTTATCATTCATTTGGTTTGAGTGTTATTTTTTTCCAAAATATATTTTACATTCTTTGAAGGCAAAGGTAAACTTTTTTCCCTTGAACTTTTAGATTCCACACTAGGCTCACAGTATCTGACATTATTAACATAGAAGAGGTATTTCCCTTCCCTACATATTTCTTGTTTGGTTGATCCTGTTATATTATTTAACAAATTAAATTTTGTGAATCAAGACAATAAACATGCAATATGTCCTATAAATTTTAAAATTTTGGAATATAGTGCACAATTAGTAAGAATAGGTAAATATCCTTGTAAACTACAAATACTAGGGACAAGATATTGTAAGTGCATTTAATAATTTATCACTCAGACAGATGTACATTAGAATAAACCCACATAAAATGGTTCCCAGTGTTCAAAGCTGGAAAATTTAAAAGATCAAAATAAATAATGGAATATTGATTGTATTCTAAGCCAAAGAACAAAAATTTTATACATGTTGTTGTTGTTAGGTGCCGTTGAGTCGAGTCCGACTCATAGCGACCCTATGTCAGCAGATCGAAACACTTGCCAATTCTGTGCCACGCACACGATTTTATCTATGTTTAAGCCCATTGTTGCAGACACTGTGTCAATCCATCTAGTGGAAGGTTTTCCTCTTTTGCATTGACCTGCCACTCAACCAAACATAATGTCCTCCAGGGATTGATCTGTCCTGACTACATGTCCAAAATATGTAAGACACAATCTGGCCACTCTTGCTTGGAAGAAGCACTCTGGTTGCACTTCTTCTAGGACAGATCTGTTGGTTCTTTTGGCAGCCATGGTATATTCAGTAGATGTCTCCAGCACTACAATTCAAAAGCATAAATTCTTTTTGTGTCTCCCTTGTTCAATGTCCAGCTTTCACAACCATATGATGCGACTGAAAATACCATGGCATGAGTCAGACACACCTTTGTCTTCAATGTGACAGCTTTGCTTTTCAATACTCTAAAGAGATCTTTTGCCACAGCTTTTCCCAGAGCAATGCGTCTTTTGATTTCTTCATTTTTGATTTCTACTGCTTCCATCAGTGTTGATTACAGAGCCAAACAAAGCAAAAGCTTGGACAACCTCAATCTTTTCTCCATTTATTTTGAAGCTGCATACTGACCAGTTGTAAGGATTTTTGTTTTGTTGATATTCATTCCCAATTCATACTGAAGTCTATGATCTTTGATCTTCATCAGTAAATGTTTTCAATTCTCTTCATTTTCAGTAAGCAGAATTGTGTCATTTGCATAAAGCAGGCTGTTAATGAGTTTTCCCCCAACCCTGATGCTGCATTCTTCCTCATGAAGTCCAGCTTCTGGGATTATTTGCTCAGCATATAAAGTGAAGAGATGTGGTGAAAATATACAGCCCTGAGGTACACTTTTCTGAACTTTAAACCAGACAGTATTTCCTTGTTCTATTTGAAGGAGTGCCTCCTTGTTCACATGCAGATTCCTCATGAATACAATTAGGTGCTCTGGCATTCCGATTTTTCAAAATGTTATCCATAATTTGTTATGATCCACAGAGTCAAATGCCTTTGCATCTCCAATAAAACATAGATTGACATATTTCTGGTATTCTCTGCTTTCAGCTAATATCCACCTGACATCAGCAATGATGTTCCTTGTTCCCTGCCCTCTTTTGAAACTGGTTTGATTTTCCTGCAATTTCCTGTCTATATACTGCTGTAGTTATTTTTGAATGATCTTTAGTAAAATTTTGCTTATGTGTGTTATTAATGATATTATCCAACTATTTCCACATTCTGTTGGGTCCCCTATTTTGGTAATAGGCAGAAATATGGATTTCTTCCAGTCAGTTGGCCAGGTAGATGTTTTCCAAATCTGTTGGCATAAACATGTAAATACCTCTAGTGCTGCATCTATTTGATGAAACACCTCTATTGGTATTTCATCAGTTCTTGAAGCCTTGTGTTTCCCTAGTACTTTCAAGGCAGCTTCCACTTTATTCTTCAATACCATTGGTTCTTTTTTATATGCAACCACTTGAAATAGTTCGTAATCTACCAATTCTTTTTGGTAATAATGATTCTGTGTATTCCTTCCATCTTCTTTTGATGTTTCATGCATTTTCCCTGTAGGATCTTTCACTATTGCCACTCAAGGCTTGAATTTTTCTTCACATCCTTAAGTTTGAGAAACACAGAGCATGTTCTTCCCTTTTGGCTTTCTGCTTCCATCTCTTTACACATGTCATTTTAACATTTGTTATTGTCTTCTTGAGCTGCCCTTTGAAATCTTGTTTAGCTTCATAACTTCATCATGTGTTCCTTTTACTTTAGCTGCTAGATGTTCAAGGGCATGTTCCAGTGTCTCTTTTGACATCTAATTTGGTCTTTTCTTTTTTCCCTGTCTTTTTAATAACCTTTTGCTTTATTCATGAATGATATCTTTTATGTCATGCCACAACTCTTCTTGTCTCTATCATTTGTGTCTAATGCATTAAACCTGCTCTTGAGGTGGTCTCTGAACTCACGTGTTATATACTCAAGTCATACCTTGGCTCTCGTATATTTGTTCTAATTTTCTTCAGTTTCGGTTTGAACTTGTATAAGAGCAGTTGATGGTCAGATCCACAATCAGCACCTGTTCTTGTTATGACATTTGATATGGAGACATTTCTGTCATTTCTTTCCACTATTGTAGTCTATTTGGTTCTTGTATGTTCCATTTGGTGAAGTCCATGTATGTAATTGCCATTTATGTTGCTAAAGACATGTATTTGCAATGAAAAGGTCATTGGTCTGACAAAATTCTATCATGCAATGTCCAGCTTTGTTTCTGTCACCAAGGCCATATTTTCCAAGTACTGAGCGTTCTTTTGTGTTTCCAACCTTTGCATTCCAGTCACCAGTAATTTTCAGTATGTCCTGATTGTCTATTTGATCTATTTCAGATTTCAGAAGCTGGTAGAAAACTTCCCTGTCCTCATTTGTGGCCTTAGTAGTGGGTGCATAAATTTAAATAATAGTCATATTAACTGGTCTTCCTTGTAGGCATATGGATATTATTCTATCACTGACAACATTGTAGCATTGTATTTCAGGACAGATCTTAAGGATTTTTTTTTTTTAAATGATGAATGCAACCCCATTTCTCTTTAGTTTGTCATTCTCAGCATATGATTATCTGACTCAAACTGGCCCATGTTGGTCCATTCTAGCTCACTGATGCCTAGAATGTCAATGTTTATGTGCTCCATTTCTCTTTTAATGATTTTGAATTTTCCTAGATTCATACTACTTACCTTCCATGTTCCAATTATTAATGGATGTTTACAGTAGTTTCTCTTCATTTTGAGTCATGCTACATCAGCAAATGGATGTCCCTGAGACTTTATTCCATTTTCATCATCAAGGTAGATTGTACTTTGAGGAGGCAACTCTTCCCCAGTAGTCTTTTGCGTGTCTTCCAACCTGAGGGGCTCATTTTCGGGCACTATATGTGACAGCATTTCTTTGCTATTCATAGAGTTTTCAATGGGTAGTTGTTTAGGGAGTGGTTTACCAGTGGGTAATCCTGCTGGTATCTGAGATACCAGTACATAGCTTTCAGCTTCAATCCAACACACAAGCCCCCGCGGTGTGGCAAACTGACAGACATATGGGAGAACTTTATAGTGGAAAACCTAAAAATCACACTATAACCATGTAATCAACATTGCCATAAACTTTACTAAATCATATAGCTATCATATGCCCCCCCCCTCTCTCTCTCTCTCTCTCTCTCTCTCTCTCTCTCTCTCTCTCTATATATATATATATATATATATATACATACATACACATATATATACATATATATGTATCTATACACATATATATCCATCTAACTCAAGAGCTTACTACTCAAAGCACAAACTATGGCCAGGATCCTATAATTTCAAAAATTCAGGAGGCAGAGGCAGGAAGATTTCAATTTCAAAGCCAGAGGCATCCTGCATAACATAGCAAGTCTCTGTCTCAAAATTTAAAAAAAGGAAAAAAAAGGGTGGTGTTCAATGTTGGAGCACTTGAAAAATATGTGTGAGGTTGTCGGTTCAACCCACCAGTACCCAGTAATAATAATAATAATAATAATAATAATAATAATAATAATAATATTAAAAATAATAAGAGCAAGAGTTATGAAATTCTTGGTTATGACTTAACTGGTTATGGATGGGTCTTCAGTTCAGTTGGTAGAGCACTTTATCTGTGCACTCTAAGGCCCTGAGACTGATCAGCAGCACCATAAGAAATGGGAGAAGGACCTGGCAGGTTACTTCTGAAATAATCCTGAAAACAATCCAACACTGAAAACCATATGAATAGCAGAGAAGCACTGACATAGTGCTGGGCATGGCACAAAGTCCAAGAGTGTTTCATTCTGTTTTAAGTAGGATTGCTTTGAGTCAGACCTAACTTGACTGCACCTAACAGCAACAAACAGACCTGAGTTTTGTCTTTATATTCGCATTGTGCATGTTAATTATGTATATAAAATGTTAATAAATATATAGTTTGATACAAATATAAAAAGTATTTAAGATATTTAAGAAAGGTGTAAACTAAAACATAAAGTCACTTGCAACAGAAAGAAATAATTACATATCCAAATGATACAGGTCTTAGTGACCTTATGTCACTAATTATGATCTGATTCAGGCACATTACCAGTTTAATAATATGGATTCTGAAACATAATCCTCTTTATGTAGCAGATAAATGATTTGAAGATTAAGGGAAGCAGATATTCCATAAGTCAATATTTATATCTTATCATTTGCAGCCTTTTGTTTTATAATTCCCTCACAATAGCTCTTTAAAAGTGTGTACACATGTACAAGTACTAATAGAATTAAGTCAATATAGCATAAGAATAAGAGCAGAAGATCTGAAATCAGACTCCTGGAGCTAGAGTCTCAATTTTTGTATCTACCCATCATACCAGTGTGCTAATTATCATGTTATTTCTGTAAGCACCAGATATATTCTTTGTGAGATAAAATAATGCTAACATGTTTCATTCCATAGCATTGTTCTGAGGTTTAAACATGGTAATACATGGAAAGTGTGCTTACTATTGGCACACGATCACTGCTTAATAGTAATATAATCATTTGGTATCTGCTTTGCATCTGCCATAAAAATGCAATTTTCCATTTCTTCACAGAGTAAGAGTGGGAATTAATAAGGTTGGCAGTGACTACATGCCAAATATTATGCTGAATAAATTCTTATTTAATCCTTGTCAAACATACAAATTGGCATGTTCTCATAATTCTGATAACAAAGGGAAATAACTTATCCAAATTTAGAACAGCAGAAAAGAGCTGGATGCTTAATTTGGTTTATTTAATTCTAAAACCTATGTTACCTGTGGTAAATTTCTTTAATGGTCAATTATCTTTATTTATGGTTACAAAGAAATTGGGCAAATGAAAATTAAGAACAGATAGAACCATGCTTAGCACATAAAGTACCCCTTTAATAAAAGTTTATTTGTATTTTTAATTTGTATGTTAAATATTAATAGTTAATATAGCCCAAGGAGGAAGAATCAAATTATTTTATATAGGACTTTATCTGATAAAATAGACTTTCAGGTCCATTGAATTTATTTAAGAGATTCTTCATATTGTGCATTGGCCTCATAGTCTTTGTTTTGTTTTATTAAAAACAGCTTTGGGGGCTTGCATTATTGTCATTTACTGAATTATTTTCCTGTTCAAAATCTAATTACATTATCCATAAAGAATAAAGAATACATAGCAATAAGCATAAAGATGTTAGATTAAAGAATAATGAAATCTTTATAGATCGTGAAAAGTAATTTTGGGGAAATAGCACATACTTTATCTTAGAGAAAATAGGTATGCCATTAAATGGACAATTTGTGTAATATATGTGTCATGACTAACAAAATTATTTGGAAAGAGTGAGAAATATTTTAATAATAAAGCTGAGGGTTTTTTTTTAGAATACATGCAAGTTTTGGAAACTTGTAAGAGAGGATATCAGAAAAAGAAGAAAGATAATATGTCAGGAGAAATAGGTAAATAGTTCCCTAGAGGACTTTTCTGTTCCCAAAGTTCTCAAGGACTCTTTAGGATTGAGTAGCTCTGATAATTTAATGAACCTAGTGCTCATAATATTCAATCCGTGTTCTGCAGGATCTGCTCTTGCAGTGAGCTCTTGGATTATTAGTAGAGTCACAGAAGGTTCTTCTCATGTATTCAAGGTCAAGTCCTTGAAACAAGGTGTGGGGAAAAGTTTCTTTCAATATTTTATGTTATTCTATGTCATACAGGAACCATATTTAGGCAGCTGACATCACATAATTTTTATTCAATTTTTCATTTAGCTTTTATCCAAGCTTTTACCTCCCACAACAAATGTTTGTATCTCTAGAACTTGTGACACACACACACACACACACACACACACACACACACACACGCCCTACACACATGAATACACAGAGGACATTTCAAGACAGGTGGGACACTATTACCTAAATGTTTTACTAGTTAATATTCCATATTTACAAGTACTGCTGTGGTTGTTAGGTGTTGTGGAGTCATGTCTGACTCATAATGACCCTCTTAGGGTTTTCAATGGCTGACTGTTTTCGGGATTGCCTTGGGAGTGGATTGCCACATCCTTCTCCCATTTTTGTGGTGCTGGGACTCGAACTCGGGACCTCAGAGACTGCAGAGCAGCACTTTACCCACTGAACTAGATCCCAGCCCTTACAAGTACTAGGAGGAACTGAATCACTCTGTAATAAAATTAGTAGTAATAATAAAAGAATTTATAAATATGTGACGCTCAGGAAAAACCATAGATAAAAATTAAAGGTAAGGAAGAGAAGGAAAGAAGAAACAACAACAACAACAAAATGTGTGACTGTGGAGAATAAAACTGGGTAAATATGTTTCTATTTTTATCATGAGATTTATACCAGAAACTTTGCTTCTTTTTCCAATAAAAACTACAGAAAGCCAGATTTGTTCAACCTTGTTTTGGTTAATGGATTTTTCAGGATCACCTCAAAAGTTGTTAAGTTTACATCTTTGCATAAACAAAGAACCAAGGCACTAGTAGCCATAGAAAGAGATGGTAACTGATAACTTTTTATATAAAGTCATATCTAAAATTCACTCTTTTTCTGTAAGGGTTTTATTATCACCTGAGTCCTCCTGACACTCTTTACTTTGGATGCAACCAACAACAGGAAGCCCCTCAAACCTTTCCTTGAATAGATCTCCAGGTATCTTTCCATTCCTGTTGGAATACAGGAGAGTGGACAGTTTAAGCTCCAGAGAGTATGCCTCTCCCTCAGATGTAAATGTGAGACATAAAAAGCTGTAGGTATAAAAAGCTTATAGTTTCACTGATAGGCAATGTCTCAGGCATGTTTCCCATAGGATAAATACTTCAATATTTAAAATTAAATTCCTATGTTCTACTTCTCTTTTTCTTTTTCTTTTTTTCAGTATTAGCGTTTGAACATAGAGCCTAGTGCATGTCATGGAAGGACTCTACCACTGATGTTCACCACAAGCCCCCCTTTTATACTTTTTACTTTGAGACAGTGTCTTACTAATTTGCCCTGGATACCTCTAGCCTAGAACTCCTGATCCTCCTGCCTCAGCCTCCCAAATCACTGGGATTACAGGCAAGTACTACAGCAACTGGCATTTTTCTTTATAATTTTCTACCAACAAAGCCATAATAAAAATGAATTCATTTTTTTAAATAAAAAATCCACAAAATTTCTTTTCATGGAAGACAAAAATGGACCCCACTTTGAAAGAGTTAATTATATAGGGTCGGTCTGTTTTTTACCAAACAAAACAGTTTTATAAAGTGCCAAGGGTTCTTCTATTGTGTCAGAGTAGGCAGCTGTGCCATGGACCTGAGAATAAAGGATGCTCAGTGTCAAACATCCTCAACAGAGTGCCTATCAGAGAATGCTGGAGACATGGGACTGCTTCTCCATGGTTAGTGGCTGCCCCCGAGCCAAAGACCTATCGCCCTAGCTATGAAGGCTATCTGCAGGATTGAGAGCTCTCATTTTGTGACTTTGAGCTCCAAGAGGAAGCACCAGGCAGTGTGACAACGAGAATTTACAGGGCCTTCGGTGGAAATGCAGAGAGGGAAAGTGTCCCACCCTCTACCCAGAGTTTAAAGAGCTTCCACAGAGAGAGCAATGCTATCTGTGTTACATCATCCAGAGAAAAAGTGACAACCACCAGAGGGAGGACCAGCTGTCAGCATTTAAAGTGACAATGCACTTTTACCCCTTTTCTTTTCTTTCTTTTCCTTTTCTTTTCTCCCTACCACAATACATTGAAACGTGCTGAACTCTGAAGAAAAGGAGACAGGTGATGTCTCAGACAGATCAAAGGCAGACAGTTCTTCCTTCCTCTCAATTCAATTAGCCTGTACTCTGAAGGATTGCACAAGGAGTGAAGATTTAAATCAGTGTAAGTTTTAATAGATAACAAGTTATCTTTACTTGCACTTCCCTTCCTATGAAAGGTTAGCTTTCTTTATATCATAGCTGAAAGATGCTACGCCTTGATCTTTCATCTTGACAATTCCTCTTCAGAATGCTCTGCTACTTCTCAGCTTTCTCTGTTCTGCTAGGGTTCTTGTCATGGAAGTCACTGAATATTCCTGGCCACAACCCTCTCACAGAGTACTGCTCCCCGATGCAGGCAGAAGGTGAAAAATGTTGTGGTACAGAAAGACCACTCTGTTACTTTATTGTCTTGTCTCTTTATTCCTGGCATGTACAACAATAAAGACATTTGGGGTGAATTTTCTACTGATTTTTGAAAGATTAATTTTGGGGGCAGATATTGCAGGATTGAACCCACAGTCTCGTGTGCACTTTGCAAGTGCTCTACCACTGAGCTGCACTCCACCCACGCTCCTTTTTTTATTTTTCACCTTGAGACAGGGTCTTACTAAATTATGAGGCTGCCCATGGCCTCAAGGTTTTGATCCTTCTGCTTCTACCACCCATATTTCTGGGATTACAGAGATTACAGTAATTTAATAAAATTCTTATGAAAAAATAAAATAAATAAATTGGGACTGGGGAAGTGGCTCGGTGGTAGGGCACTTGTATAGCATGTGCAAAGTCCTGGGTTTGATCCCAAGCACCACAAACACACACACAAAAATTAAAACTATAGACAATCTGACATCTTTTACCATATTAAGAGTATACCCTTAGCCTTGATTGGGGGTTTAAGCAATGAAATAATATGATATAATTTCATTTAAGGAATATAACTTTGATATCAGAGAAAATATTGAAGTACAGAAGAGATAAGTAAATGAAAATGTAATAGAAGATGTATATTTACAGGATATCAATATGCCAATGGGCACATGATGAAAAAAATAAAACCTTTGCTGTTGTATATCCTTTCAAACTATTTCACAAAAACTATAGACTCATCAGAAATACACACATGTACAAATTTCACAATCTCAATGTTGTGTGAATGTTTTTTTCTACTGTGGTTAGGGAAGAGTCATTTTGCTGTGAGCAAGGTAAAACACCAAATTTAGTTAATTTAAATTTAAAAAGTTGATTTTACTTTCATTAAGTTCTAAGGTTGATGATACAGTCCCTCAAAATAAATACTCCTTCAAAATATCAGTTTGATCATGAGTTCATAGTGATATATTTGCTATCATCTTCAACATGTTGGTTTGCACTTGAAGTAGTTCTCTTAGAACACAAGATGGGTGCATCAGTTCCCAGAATAGTATCCAGAGCTGAGATTGCCCACTAAAGAGCAATGCCTATTTTTTATGTGTCTCTTTCACCAGGGCAAACCTCTTCCCTGGAACCACTCTTTCCCTGCTGTAGACACTTCATGTCATGTTTAGCTGCTAGAACTGGCTTACATACAGAATCTTTAATCAACCTATTTAAAAGTATATTAAATTATCTTTAAGAAGTTAAGATGCTCCATAGGGAAGGCTGTGAAAATTTAACAAATTGAGACACTGTCAACTAGAAACAAGGAAGAAATGACTCTTAAGATTGGATTGGTATTCAATAGTTAGTTGTGATTATATCAGAATAAATATCCTGGACCCTAATTTAAGAACCCCCAGCAGAACTAGACATTAATATCATTGGAGTACATATTTGGATAGAATGCAGGAAAATAATCTATATATGTATAAGTGTAGAAGGAAAAAAGAATCAAGAACATTGGTAACAAATAGATTGCTGAAAGAAAATCAGATCAAACAATATCTCTCGATATCAAATTGAAGAGTGTTTCTAGAAGGACATAGTACAGTGCTTTAAATGTTTCAACCATAAAAATAAATAAATGCAGAAGGAAGATTTTGGTCAAATACTTCCATGTAAATAAAATTCCCTTCCTTACATTGTGGAAGGCAAGAAGTCTAACCCCTGAACCACTGAGGAAATCTCTCTCTGTTCCAGGGATCAACTCCCCCTACTGCTCTACACTTCAGCATTTTTTTTTATCACATACACACACCCCATTTATATTCAACTTTAAGATTTACTTACATGGTTGGACAAATCAGGGATGCTCTTTCCTTTATTGTAGATATTTAGCTCCAGTCATGTTCAAGGGATATTATGGGAACTATTTCTCTATTTTCTAAATTCAAATGTGCATTGTACTTCCTAGTGAAACTTCCTTAATGACTGCATGCCATGTTTTTCTTCCCAGGGGACTATCAAAGTTGAAAAACTGAAAATGTAAATGAGAAGGATGTGGTGTTGAATATCTTTTCTGGACTCTCTGTAATCTTAGATCAACATATATTCCTGGTCTCAATTTCTTCATTTGTAAATTGGAGATTCACAATTCCTCTTTCATAGGTGAGAATTTTTATAGATTGTAGATGATAGATAGATAGATGATAAATACATAGATAGGTAATAGATAGATAGATAGATAGATAGACAGACAGACAGACAGACAGAAGGTAGATTTGTACCTAAAGTGCTTAGTGCAGTGCTTGGCACATGGTAAACTTTCAATGTTGTTGCTAGGTGCCTGTTAAGTTGGGCTCAACTCATACCCACCCTATGTACAACAGAATGAAACACTCCCTGACACTGCATCATGCCCAGCACTATGTCAGTGCTTCTCTGCTATTCATAAGGCTTTCGATGACTAATTGTTTTTTAATTATTTTTCATGAATGGGCTGTGAGGTCCTTCTCTCATTTCTGTAATGCTTGAGATGGAACCCAGGGCCTCAGAGCAGAGAGAACAAGCACTCTACCAACTGAAGTAACAAGTAAAACTTTCATTCATTGTTAATAACAAACAAAATGCAATGCATTAATGGACAAAAATATATCACTCAGCACTTATCTAATTATTTCTCTCCAGTTTCTTTTGAACTTCCATTATTACTTTCACAAATGAGAGTACTCTGTGGCTAAGATGCATATAATCAGCAGGGCTAAGGAGTAATTCTCATGTTTTAATCTGAATAATAATTACATAAACCCTTGGTTAAAATGGAAATATTCTAGATGTCCCTTAGAAAGTTAAATAAAGAATGGTTGTATCTGTGGCCACAGTATGCACGTTTAACACTTACTCCAGATGTTCAAACAGGTATAACATTCAGAGTAGCACTCTTCTATAGTTGAACAGGAAAGTGAGTGTACTTCATTAAAAACTTCTTTAGGGGACTAAAACATTAAATGTAGAATTCTTCCAGCTATGCCATAAGGGATATAGTCTTGAAGTTATTACTTAACAGAAACATCAGGAAGATAATACTCTATTTTCAAATGTGGAGCCAGGTGTTAAATGTGAAATTGATTTGTATATGCTAAATTGGTACATAGTATTGAAACAATATAATTCTAATCTCTTTTAAGAAATTGTTGTAGATTTATTTTTGTTATACAATACTATACGGAACATAGAAGATAGATAATAATAATTTATTTATCCATTGATCTACCATCACAGCTAAATTAAATAGGCATACTCCTTTTAAAAAGTAGTTTATATCTAAGTGTGGTCTTGTCCAAGTTCAAAGAATATATACTATGTAAATAATCCATTATGGCATGTTCCTCAAATGTAATCTATAGTAGTTTGCTTGGTTTCCTTTATAAATACAGAGTAATAGCCTTCCCAACACTTC